>QFEV01001011.1:0-15877 GCA_003316405.1 Thelephora aurantiotincta
CAAAGGTCAACCAGCCACACATCAGATCAGTCACCGCGCGATGGGAAGAACTCGAGAGGGTGTACGGACCTGGGATCGATAGCTACGGCCGTGCCATCTGCGTTAAGCTCAAGGTGTCGACTACAATCCAAAACGACAGAACCCAATCAGCGCTCTGGGAACGACGAGAGAGAGTGTGGCGGGCGTCCACCGAACCTAAAGTTTCGTCCGCCACCTCGCTTGACTTTTGCTCTTCCTAACATCGAAACACGATGGAGATAACGAATCCATCTTAGCCCACATTCCCGGAGAGAGAGAAACGGCAAAGACGAAAGAGAAAACGCTCACCTCCTCTGACCATCGTCGTCGACAGGGACTGGGTTGCGATAACGGAAACTCGAGCTCCCTCTGGAGCCACAAAACTTCCGCGTGCGCGATCGAAGATTACCTAATCCCGACTTTCCCTGTTTGCTCCTTGAACAGACCGAACGGCGATGACCACGATACCAGCGAGGTTGGCCAGAGCCACAAAAACCTCTTCCAGCTCTCCAGAAGCTCGTCAACGCGTCCTATCCCTCTACCGAGACTGGTACCGTTCCGTGAGTCTCCAACCCCGGCGATCCTTTCCGCAACCCAAAACTGACCAACCGTTCCTTCCGAAAAACCACGCACGCACCCTCTGCCTTTCGCTCAGGCCCCAGAAATCTGCTCCCTCTATGCCATAAACGTCTCTCCAACCTACCTCCGCCATGCCATCCGCCAACGCTTCGAACGTAACCGTTCCGTGACCGACCCAAAGGTCATTGACATCCTCATCGCCAAAGAACGGATGGAGTACCAAGAGACCATGAACTGCTGGAAGATGAACGATCAGCTCCTTGGAAACTTCATTCATCAGGATGGCGGCAAACCGGTACAGGGCACTTTCTTGCAAAAGTTCTATCAAGGTCAGTCACTCGCCTTCTTTGTCCCTCCTTGTTGGTGTCGTTCGCCACCCTCACCCCCTCTTCTTATTGTATGCGCACAGGAAGGGATGAAGAAGCAGTACGACCAGCGGCGACCGGAATGTAGTTTTCCACAACCAATTAGAATCCCTCCATCACATTCTCTCCTCTCGCGTATCGAGCGTCCAAAGCATTCTTTTCCATTTCAGAATAGGCGCATGAATCAACAACGCCTTGCACAATCCAAGCTTTTTGTCGATTCATGTCCAGCCCTCGGCTGGTAACGCTCGCATGCGACGGATGATCTCCTCAAAGGTTCACCATTTCAGACCGTATCAATGAACTTTCGAGGGGGAAATGATTTTGAATCGTACAGTAAAAGCAATATTGAAACACGAAAAAGTAAAAGCGAACGAGACAGACACATTTCAAAAGCCCGATGTTGGGGGCGGGAAGTAGACGTACCTCTAAAGGCGAAGACCGAGGGAGGTGATACAACTATGCTATACGGACCAGAGTGGAACAATGGAGGACCCCGATAGGGTCAATCACAAAGGGAGGAGACGAGAGCGAGAAGGAAGGAGAACTGCAACGAGCATGTGGACCGAGGGAACCCGGAGTGTAGGCAGAAACCGAGCAAGGTCGAGGACGAGAGCGACAGAAACCGGAACAAGGAAAGATACGGTAACGGGAATGAAACGTTCACAAACCCTCGCGCTATTTCGTTTTTCCTCGACGAGTTTTGTTTTGCAGACGATGTGCGACGGTTAACTGACAGAGGGCAAGCGGGAATAACGAACCCGGCCCGTTGGGTTGGTAACAAGGCGAGACGGACCGTAGATGAGATTTTTGGTTATCCCAAGGTAAAGGAAAAAAAAACACGGGAATCGGGTTACAACATGGGTTGTGTGCTTTTGTCCATGGGAGAACGGGCGGCAGGGGTTGCAATTTGTCAAGTCCAGGCGACAATGGCAGCAGGGAAACGTGAGTCGCCCTGGATGGGTTTGAGAGGGGGTGTCGTTTGAACAATGGTGAGGGGTAACAGGAGCCGGACCTGTCGCTCCAAGTTGAAACTATATCAGATCGACAATAAGGTAGAGGGGATAGGATGGGAATGATGTGCGTGTGAATCAGTGTAAGGAATGTAGAAAGGGCGGATTGAAGGAGGGGTGGATCTATAGGAACAAGTTGAGTGCGATGCCGAGCCAAATGCGGTCAGGGGGAATGGCGTTGGGAGGGGGGAAGATGGTGGGAGTGGACGATGGTAATGACAGAGAAGAGGGGTGTAGTATGGAGGCTGTCCGTTGCAGCCCGGGGGGCACGATTGAAGATTGTCCGTATGTATAAACCACTAACGCTTTCACCCCCAAATATTCTTACTTTGGATTTGTTTTGCGTTGATCGCAGCGTGTGGGCGCCGAATGATGGATACTTTGGGTCATTGCGATCCGCCCCCGAAATCGAGAGGTGGAGGGAAGAGTTTCAACTCACTCTTCCTCCTCCTCGGAGATAGACTCCAACGACGAAGTCCTCCCATGGCTGCTCTTCCTGCTCCTGGATCCACTCCCGGACGACCCTGTGGCAAGAGACGAGCTTGCCCTCTGAAGTAGCATCAAATTGGCTTGATTCAGACTAAGGAGGGCGCCCGAAGAGTTGGACGATGAGAACAAGCAGCCGGTAGAATTTGAGGTGGAGTATATCGCTGCGGGACCTCCCCCAGTTCCATTCCACAAACTGGGGCCGGTAGAGTAAACCGAAGAAGGTTGGACCGGCGACGAGGCGGGGGAGGACGAGGGAGGGAACGAGCTGTTCCTTGTCGGCATGTAAGAGGGCTGCGGCTTGGGCGAGGCGGTATAAATACAGTGGGAAGAATCGTCTGCAAAGGGGTATACAGAACGAATGGAACGTTTCCGCCCATTGATAGGCGCGTCGACGGAAATCAAGGGCAGGAACTGAGGTGCGGGCGGCGAGGCGACGTAGAGAACCTCCTCACTGTCGTCTCCCTGAACCTGGGAAGAGGGGAAAGAACGCTGATTGAATTTGAGTGAGAGAGGGGTAATTGAGGACGAGAAACGTACCTGGTAATCGGGGGTGAACATCCATGGTTGGGGGATATCGCCGCCTTCCCTGTTGCGCCTGTGAGATCTCCTCACACTGGCGTTTTGGCCGGAAGGGAATGGGATACTGGACATGGCCGCGAGCTTTGTGCTGCCCGTCGAGAAAGTTGAATCGGAACCGAAGGAGAGGGGCCAAGAGGGTCTCCTGATATGAGACGGGGTTGCAGAGGAGTAGAGGAGATCTTGGTCGTTATCCGAGTTCCGGCGAGAAGAAAGCATTGTTCGCGGTTGCGGGGGGGAGGAAGAAGAAAGGAAAGGGAGAAGGGGACGATGGAGGTGAGCGAAGGAGAGGTGGAAAAGTGACGGGAGGGCGACCGGACTGACAATTATATAGTTTTTCGAATTCCCACCTGGGCGTAAATCCTGTTTGATCAAGTCGCGACGTCGGCCGTCGGTCCGTTATTTAAATTTATTTTAAGGGCGAAACTAGAGCGTAAACGTCCCTCGTTGTTTCGAGAGAGAGGGGGAGGGAGAGAAGTGGGCGAAAGAAGGAAAGAGCGCAACCAAACGATGGCAACGACCTATATATCCCTCCACCTTTGCATAGCGGGCGTCCATCCCTGGTCGTCAATGGCCCCCTGCGCAAATTTTAAAGAATAAAAAGAGGGTGACCCCTCTGCTCCAAGACGAGAATCTAGATGTGGATGGGCCCGGTCTAAACGTTGTTCTGCTAGAATGGAGAGAGATAAGGAGACTCCTGAAAAGACCTCGGCCGCGAAGACTACGAGAGGGAGTGACCCCTAGCGACTCCGCAGCAGAGACCCAGGGCCTCGTCCGTTCCCTCGGTGCTCATTGAGTGACGTCGGTTTCGCCACGAACCAGGGCGAAGTTTCGTATGATTTTGTTTCTGTCATCACTGCTTATCGACCCCCGCTCCCAATTCCATGGCAGCAGGGACCCATCACTCTTCTGTTGCTCGCGGCCTAGGCCCGAACCCGAATCCGCCATCTTTCGGCAGTTACCGCTCCTTCCGGTCTGCTATGCCCCGCGCCCAGTCAATTCGTGACTGGGACGGGGTGCTGCAACATCCGACCCGGGTGCTCATACGGCGGTGAGTTTGCGACAGATGCGCAAGGCAGTCCCCGTCCAAACCGACTCAATGGTCCAGCACGATGAACGGGGGGACGGTTTGCAGGCACAGCCGGTTTGTCGTACAATACAAACGACCGGCGTTGTATTGTACGTCTTCCGTCAACGTTTCGTCACAAACATCCTGCGGTGTACCCCTCAATCTGGCAGCCTCGGGCGATATGGGCGGATCCCTGAACAGTTGTCGGACTCCTCACACCTGGTCCCCCGAGTCCGAGGCAATACCCATTGTCAGATCCGGATCCTCGCTCTCGAAAGCCTAATCCTCGGCGCAACGCTCCGTTCAGGCTTGGGGACACATCGACATGTCCCCTCTAAACCCACTTGGTAATCATACCTCCATAACCGGAAACAGCGCCGTCGCCGTCCGTCCATGTACGTATGGCACAACCCAGGCGGATACTAAGAATGGGGTCATTGCGGACAGGAAAGCGTTTGAGCACCTGAGCGATAGATGGGTCATCACCGCTCCCAGCGCCTACCTCGATGGCTGAATTGAGGTCTACTCGGTAAGTGCTCGCCACGCTCAACACCCGCCCTTTCACCTATGCCTGGCACCTGAATGGGGCACAGCGAGCGTCCACGCACTTATATCACTGATGCATGACAGTGAACTCCAACCCCCAATTACTTCACACACTGTGCATGCGGGGCCGAACACGACTCCCGACATCTCTGTATACAAACCGGGGCCGTGCTAGAATTAATAGTCACCATGTCGAGGTATGTCAAGATATGGACTCGCGCAACTCCGTGTTCACTCATAAAACACTACCGTAACGTCCGGTGTGACCAATCTTCCAGTTAACCAACGTGTTTCTGTCGAAAGGACAATAGTAATCAAGGGCAAAGCAAAACGCCCACACAAAATCCACTTACACCTCCCCTCTCCCTCCATTTCCCTTCCTATCTGCCGTGATGAAATATCCACCATCACGGGGAGACGTGAAGTCAACTCCCCCGACAATCGAACGGTCAATGATGACACGAGGGTAAACCTCCCTCCCTTCGGCCTCATCAAACAAGACCGTCTCTCTCCCACACATTCTATAAAACCCATTCTCCATTCCGAGGGTAAACACGTAGCAGGCGTGCTTCCATCAGGCCGTGCATGCGCGTGTACACACCCACATGCCAAACACCATCCCTCCTCGGTTCACTTCCTTGCTCGCGGTCAGAATTGGCACGGTCTGTGGGATCGCAAGTACCGATTCATTTCCTCTGCCATTCGACGCGAGCAAGCTAAAAATCTTATCTTTTGGATAATGGAGCACCATCGTGAGTCGAGAAGACGAGACGTCAATCAGCGCAGCGGGTCATACACGCTCGAATACTACGTAGAACTGGATCATGCCAACTAAACGACTTGGTCAGGAGTGTGCCTGGAAGGTCATATCGGCAACTTGAAGACTGCTCCATTCGATCAGTTCCTCGTCCAAGTCCACCTTAACCCACCGCACTCGCTGTCCCAAAGTTGCCTTGTCCCACTGTCCCATACACCGTCATGGGCTATTCCCTCTACCGCGCAATCCGTTTTCGCCGGCGGCACCTATCTACCAAGTACACTGTACAACATCAGTCAAGGAATTCCCAGACATCACGAGCGGGAGAACGGAGCAACATCTCCCATCTAACCACACCACCGCGGGTCAATGTTTACCCTTCGACGGAAAACGTATACTGTGCCTATACGCGTCCATTCACCCACCGTCAGCAACTTCCACGCCATTGAGACGATCCTATTGGAACCTTGGCATGAATGCTGTCAACGGTTGATGCTCTGGAGGCTTTTCGCTCGTCCGTTCACTTGTGAGCAGTCAAGAAGATATGAAGTAGTGCGGCGTTGAACACACGGCTTTAGCCAAGGATTTCAGGAGAGGCCCTGCCTCCGGAGTGCTAGGTTGCTATGGTATCAGGCGCTCTGGGAATCGTGAGATGTCAGGGTCCCCGGCGCATCATGTCAACCGGGAAAAATGCAGATGCGATCGCGCATTTATGGAAAACCTTCTAAAAGGTGAGGAAATGTCATATTTTTCCGGTCTGAGGGTTGGCGGAGTGTGCGACGTGGGACCTCCCCTCCCGGGACCCGGGCGTTCTCCCCTTTCCTGGACTCCGGATGTTCTATGGTCGGGCCAGACATGGCGATGCTACGTCCCTTCTACGGGATCCAGCGTCCTCAAAGCATACCGGACAAAGAGATGAACCGTTCTCAGAGCGTGGTTCTTAGGGACGCGGCCATGTGCTACCACGAGCTTCGTAGCCTCTTTTCCAGAATATATTCCCTTTCAGGATTACGTCGCAGTGACCCAAGTCACCTCCGTTTTTGCCTCGCGTCCCGTGTTCCCCCTACCCTGTCTCGGCGGTGTGTTGGTACTAGCAGTGAGCTTACGGTTGTTTGCATTTTGAGAGACCATTTTCCGTAGAGCACGGCCCCAACTTTTGATCGTGCTGGGGTCCAACAGGCTAGGAACTTGATTTTATTCTCTATCCGCAGGGTCGCGAGTGACTCGTGAGGTGTTCCAGGGATGCGCCACATGAAATTTTTGCGAGCGGCGTAACGGCGAGAGTGAATTTCTGTCAGAGGACCCGGGATCGTGTGTCGTGTCAGGATACCGAGCTCCAGGGGTTCGATACCCCCCAAAGACGAGCAGCAAATCGGTGCCGTATTCTGTGAGAAACGGCCGCCTATCGAAATACAAACAACCTCATGGAAAACACCGATTCAAGCCGTCTCAAGCACAATCTCCTCGCAAACGCCAACCCTACCAAACCGCGGCAGGAGCTTAGCTAAGTACCCTTCCGACAACGGTCCAGTCGCCTCCCTCGAGGCGCACTCAAAAACCAAGATGCCCTCCGACTCTCGTGCTTTCCCCTTCACCCTACACAACAACCTATCCAAGCTCTTCCACGTTTTCAGCTCCACTTCCGTGAACTCCTGGAAAGCCGATGCCGATCCCAAGTCTGAAGAGAGGGAAGGTCCCAACACCACCCGTATCTTCGAAACTTGGTGGTCGCGAGGGAGGGTTGACAGCGTTCCTTTCATGAGACAGATCCTTGATCGCTCGTGCGAGGAAGCGTCCAGCGTCAACGACCGTAGGTTGAAACACGGCGCCAGGTCGAGGCGAGAGAATTCTTGGAAGTGGTATTAGGTTCGCAAGACGCTGCGAGATAGGGGCCGCACGCACCCCAAGCGTTCGACATCTTCACTTCGAGATGTTCCAGCGAACTAGACCACCCGCTGATCAACCTATCTTCCACCCGGTCCGCCAGCGACTCGATGCGCAAAACCCGCACCGGAAGATCAATCCGTCGGAGGACCTTACGTGGATCATTCGTCCACGAGTGACGCTCAAGTGGGGGCAGCTTCGGCAGCAAGCTCCCAGCACCATTGAGCGGATGACTAGTCTGACAATTCCGAACATCCACCTCGTCAACACACCCAAGGCCGCCGAGGAACTTCTTGAGCGCGACGGGATCGTACGAACACCCGAAGAGGCTGACGGAACTGACGTTCCCGAGAGCAGAACGAAAGATCCCAGGAAGCCCGACCCATATCGGCACGGCAGACAATGTAACGTGAACCACAGGAGCGGAACTGAACCGGCACGCGATGGCCCATAGCGCCTCCAGATCGCTCAAATGGAGTATTTCCAGGATGCGAGTGTGCTTAAGCAAGACGTACGGGTGTCGCTTGAGGGTCTTGAGGGGCTCGATCCCAATCACTCTGCAATGCGAGAACAGGTACGACCGCACTCTGTAGTTGCACGCCTTCGAAACTCTCGCACAAGATAGAAGGTCTACCTGGTTGTTCTCCCCGCAATTTTCCTGTCTCTTGTAGAATGCATATGGGGGATTCGTTTTGACGTAAGGCTTGCCAATACAATCGATGACTCTATAAATGAGTGTCTGAGGGAAAGACATCCAAACCAGGGGCAGCGGATTGGAATGCAGAGCAAGGGAGGAGGAGGAGAGACGTCTGAGTAGCAGCCTGAGAGAGGATCGTGACGTAGGTGCGGGGGCGGAATAAAAGGCAGCAAACGAGGAGACGACCGAAGGGGGAGTGTATAGGGGTCGACGCTGACGGGTGTAGGTTGTGATGTGCCTTTGCCGCCAAAGAGGGTGGCTTTCGCCACCCGGGAGAGAGTTCAGCCCATCCTCACGTAGCCCTTTTCGGAGTCATTTTGCCACTGCAGAGCATAAGGGATCCCCTCGTCCCCGCATTCTGCAGAGAGGGTATGTGTGGTCTGGGTTGAAAGACTCAGAATATGATTGCCATCGATCTGCCTGATTTGGTAAATCTCGTTCTTGTTGGCAACTGTTTTCGATTCGGTTTATGCTTTCCAATGACAAAGGGGGACATAGCACACGCACTACATAGGATAGGAAAACAGTACAAACAACATTACGAAAGCAGAACCAGGTCAACCGGTTAAAGTTTTCCGAGGGAGGGAGCATTGACGTTCTGGCCGGCGGCCTTGGCACGTTTGCGCAACATCTGTGTTGATTTGTTGCCACGGAGGCCACCACCCCATTGACGGCGTTGCTCGTCATACTTGTCGGAGCTGATAAATAAACCGTCAAAGGAGTTACCATACCCGTAAAAAGCCACTCACAAGTTAGCCTTGGCGGCGCTGATGATGGTGGATAGCTCGCGCTGGTCCTCGCTCTTGACGTCCTGAACGGTCAAGACGGCAGCAGTCTTCTTGTAGACGACAGTGCCGAGACGGGCCTTGCCCTTCACGATGACGTAGGGTACACCCATCTTTCGGCAGAGGGCCGGAAGATAGACAACCAGCTCGATCGGGTCGACATCGTGGGCAATCACGACCAGGGAAGCCTTCTTGGCCTCGATGAGGGCAACGGTGTGATTGAGACCGTATTTGACGAACAGAGGCTTCTTCGTTTCCTGTGGATACGGGTTAGGCGTAAACAGAGTGCTTCGGCTAAGGGTATACTTTTGTTTTCTCGTCGGCGGCTTCTTGAGCTGCAGTAGTGAGACGAGCCTTCTTCTCCTGCTTGGTTTCAGGTCGGTACCTAGTCGAGAGGGTAAGTACCGCGGACAGAGCGTATGGACTGAGTGAGAACATACTTATCAAGTAACTTGAAAAGTTGAGTAGCAGTATTCTTGTCCAAGGTGTGGGAGAATTGGGCAATTGCAGGGGGGACCTTCAGACGGCGCTGAAGGATGACTTTTTGCCTCTGAAGACGAACATACTCCGGCCACTTGACAAATCGAGTGAGGTCCGTGGTGGGTTGAATATCCTGACCTGAAAAACCGGGAGATCAGAGTGAGAAATTTCTTGTAGAAACGGATGTACTTACCAATGCCAAAGTTCTTGGGGGTGGATTCAAACAAGGGATTCTTGACGACCTTCGCCTGGCCCTTCGCTAGAGGGGCTGGGGCTGGCTTCTTACCGGTCTTGCTCTTGGCGGGCTGGTCATTGAGACAGAGTTAGTCGGGTGATATCGAAAAACGACGATCATCGCGACATCTCCGGAGCTCTAACGTCCGAGTGTTCGAAAACACTCGGACCCAGCATCATGTGAGTGTCACTTCGTCTAAAAGACTGTGTGATACACTGCGATAACTAGAAATCGAAAAAGTTAGGAAGAGGTGATGACGTTTGGCGTGATGCGCCGTACCTACATCAATGTTGCTGGGACATTCCTAGAGCTCCAAGATGCCACACGACCTTAAAGGAGTGGGCTCACCATTTTGACGAGGCCTTGAGGTTTTGAGGGAAGAGTTCGTTGATTGGGAGAAATAAAGTTCAGGGAGGTCACCCACTTTCGAGTCGGAGATAGAAAACAGTGATCCGTACTGAGTCACGTGTACCAGCCGAAGCCACTCAGGTGTCCAGACTCCAACCCACCGTTCGTCCCCGCCAGTGGTCGTCTCAAGTAGCCGTCAGGTATAGCCAATGTCCTTGTCCCTACTCGGCACGCTCTGACTTTCTGTAACCGTCCGAATAGATGTTCAGTGCATATGCTCCGAGCTAAAATTCTGATCCGAAATGGACAATCGATAGCTCGTTCACTTTCGACGCAGGCAGCCGTAAGTGCCCGGCCCTTTCGACCTGTCTGGTCGCTTTACGAGGGGCGAACGGATCCGCGCATTTTGGAGTTATACAAGATTACCTGGAGGGAGACTAGGGATCCAACATGGCCATTCATCCTCGCAGTGAAAACTTCCCGTTCGACCCGACTCACAAACACCATGGTCCGTGACACCGGATTGAAGCTTTCGTCTTACATCCGCTGGAGGAAGTTTGTAGACTCCGCCGGGCCTGCAGAGGTCGCCTCGCACATCCACGAGACTTCGGACACAACAATATTCCCCTCGATAGCCCGGATGCCGACTTGGGCGTTGGGTTATGTCCTGACTTTCCGCGTGACCAGCTCATCCGAAGCACGAGCGGCAGTAGATCTCGTGGTTGCCCGGGTACTCTCACGCTGTGACCGTACCATAATCCCCACCCTGCTCATACTATCCGTTCATACCCTCGCCGATCATCAAGTGACCGATCCTCTCCACAGGGTCGTCGAGCTCTTCTTGGATAGACGCCGTCTACCTTTCCAGTACAGTCTCCTCCTGCAGGCACTTTCACGATTTCCTCCATCCCTGGAGGGCAACGCTTGGATCTCTGGCATCATTGAAAAGATGAACAAGGAGGAAGGCGAGGTTACTCAGGACATTTACATTTCATTACTTGAGTCAAATTCCAGCTCGGTACCACTGGCCCGACGTTTGGAGCGCTTGCTTCCGGTAACAAATACCCCAGTTACCCCTCGCCTTGCTCACACATTCTTCCGGATCTATACGAGGCGCGGTGCGACCAGCCTTGCGATCAAGCATCTCCCATACGTCCTCCAGCTCGCCGGTTTATCCGGACGTGATAGTGCCCTTCTGTCCCCAGACACTAATTCCTCCTCCACGGATAGCCTCGCTGGGTCCCAGTCCAACGCCGATAGAAATTCCGGTGTCACTGGTCTAATCATAAATCCTACGCAACCCCACTCCCCTTCGAAAAAAGACGCCGAGCTCGTTTCTGTAAACCCCAAGTCCTGGACCTCGCTTCTCGGTTTCTTTTCCAGCAGTAGCAACATCTCCGCGAACCAATTGGTGGAACTGTTTAACCGCATCCGAAAGACCCATCCCCTTCCCACCGTCTCGTACACCGTCTTAATGCGCGCATTAGTGTCTCGCAGGGCCTACCAACAGGCAATCGAGACCTGGCACGAAATGTTGGCCGAAGGTCATCCGATGGATACCCAGAGCCTGTCTGCAATTGTGGAAGCCTGCACCCTCGCCAAGAAGCACTGGGAAGCATTCTACATCCTCGAAGTCGTCACTCGTCGGGGATCTTTCAAAGGCACAACTCAGCCAACCTCAGAGGACCCACACACCAGAATCCAGTTAACTCCGGCGTTCATTGCAACCTTAATGGTGAATCTCGCCCGCTCTGGTCGCCCAGACGTTGCCTTCATGCTTTGGGATCACGCGGAACTGTTATACAGTGTAACTCCTGATATTTTGGCCCTCAACGCCCTGTTAGAAATTGCCCGAGTAGTCGTCAAGTACGAAGAGACGTTCACTGGGTTCTGGGCCAATCTGCGTGCCAAACGGTCGTTGGCCCGTTCGGATAATCTCTCTTCACCTTCCTTCCACGTCGCAGATCGGGACGAAGTGGTTGAGGGTCTGAGATCCATGCTAGACCGTGGCGTTCGGGGGAAACACAGACCGACGGGCTTATGGGGTGATGTACCTGCTTGGCAAAAGGCAACCAAAATTTTCTGTCACGCCGTGTTGGGTAACAATCCCGGGTTACTGCATGCCAAACCGCCTGTCACCGCAATGCGATCCTCGACGGACGACATTCACCGGCATCCATGGACAGAGTTTGTCCGGAGCATTCATGGGAGTACACCAGTAGATGAGGCTTTTCAAGGCGTCGATGTAAACTCTCCGGCGTCCCTGGCACGTCTTGGGATGTATCCATTGCAAGCTTATCCGAACATTACCCCGACGAGGACGACCTTTCACAACCAGATATACCTCCTCGGTATGTGCGGTCAAGCCAGCCAAATACCGATGGTATTGGCTTGGATGAAGGAGCTGAAGATTATTCCCTTCGAAAAAACGATTGCAATGGCATTGATTTTTTGGGCAGAGGTCAGTCTCAGAGCCCCTTTGTTCGAGCAGTTCGGGGGTGAAGGGGAGTACCCTAAACTTGTCAAGTGGCTAGAAGGATGGGTTGGAGCGGGTCGGATGCCGGGACAGTCTAGAATGACGAAGGTATCTAAGGGTATTGCGGAAGCTCGGGAAGGGCACGACAAAATCTGTGGTCGACCTTCGTTTAGCCGTACTCAGTCGAGCTAAGCTATACCTGATTAATTGATTCCCGACACCATTTACCGTCATTTACCAGCTAATTAACCACGCACACATGCATTACTGGTACGTGGGCGGTACGTGACGTAGCACCTAGACTCACCATTTTCATGATCAGGCCAGACTTGGGAGCAGATGCGACCGTGAGAAGTGATGATGTAACATTTCTATGAGGTCATTCTGGAAATTTCAGGAGTGTTCCGGATTTTCTCGACACTGCTTGGTGCTCTAATGGAAAGGGGTCGTATATAACGCGAGGTCTCGGTGAGGATGAACGGCTCAGTATCCTCCCCCTCAATCCTACACTCCCCAGATGTGGTTTAACCGACCAGCCTTCAATGGCTACGCGCCTTACGGCTATGGTTACTCGAGTTTCGAGGACCCTTACGCACGGACTCTCACGCAAGGGCGTGCTGCCCACGAACGCGAGGCCACTGCGCGTGGTGCCGACTTTCTCCGTTGGCAGCAGACGGAAAATGCCACTCAATCCCCCTACAACTCTTATCTCGACGACGAGGACGAGGACTCTTTCGTTTCTTATCCACACCATCCCCGCACCCACGGGTACATCACTACCGGGGATCCGAAGCGACGACAGGTCCTCGAACGGCAGCGGCAGCTCGAGTTGGCACGTCAGGCTGAGTTCAGCAGACGACGTGAAGCGGAAAGAGTCCGAGAACTGGTGGAGCGCACCTCCCGGCCCCACGGGGTAAGCATGGCGCCTTCGAGTTGAACGAATCCCGATCACTGTGCTGACTATCGCCACCCTTCTTTCAGCCTCCATCCACTTCCACTCCCCACTTCCCCATCTCTATTTCTTCACCAGGAGGGTCCCCCTCTGCGACTCCCCCCGCAAAATCCACCCAACTCCCCAAACATCCATCCCCACCACCCTCACCAAAACCACCGATACCGGAAGCAACCCAAGAGCAAATTCGGGCCGCAATGACGATCCAGGAGTTCTATCGAAGCCGTACCGTGCGGCGGCAGGCGCTGGCCTCCATTACTGAGCTCTCTAGACAATTCGAACAGCTCGAGTCGGCCTTCTCTGCTCCACCGCAGCTCGACTACCGTGGTCCCAGTCCCGGAGATACCATTGCCATCCCTGTCACCCCCAAGTCGTTCAATCATGCGTTGTCTATACCACCGTCCTCTGATGACGCTAGCGATGTCACCGAGATCTCGAAATCGAGCCCCGGATTGGCGTTCACGCCGGGCAACAAGGTGGTGCTCGAGTACATTGAAAACCTCAACCGCCTGGTCGACAAGTTGGACAGGATCGACAGCGGAGGCCATGCGTCGGTTAGGGAAGAGCGGAAACAAACGATTAGAAATGTGGAAGCGGAGGCACAACGCATGGATCGTTGGATAACGGCAGTGTGGGAGTTGGCTCAGCAACCGGCGCTGGCTCAGTCTCAACTCCAGTCCAACCGCCAACTACGACGGCAGTCCACGATGGAGGATGTCTTCGAAGAACACTGATACCTTGTCCCTGTGTATCCCCATATTTATGCCCTCTCCCTCCTTTCTCTCCGGCAATCCGTTATAATACCATGCATGCACCTCATGTTGCCAGTAGTTGAACTGGAGTACTGACCATTGATCCTAAGATCGTGTCATATAAACGTATTTGTTTGATCTACTGAAGATGGACAACCTCTATTGGGAAAGGTTGAAGCGCACCTTTTTTTCCTCACCCACAAAAAATCGAAGCTTACTCGTGGTCACTATGAGTTCGAGGACTAGAGTAAGTGCTCTGATTGGTCGAGATAAGTCAGTGTCGGTATACCCTCTCCTTCGGTACTTGTTTCTTATATTCATCCACCGCAGGTCTTTTGTATCGCAGAATCACATCTGATCTCCTACCCCTTTTCTGGATTGTGACCCCCGTGGGTCGTCCTATCTATCTATCCCCAAGTCACGATCAAGTGAGTGCGCCTGCGCAGGGTTGACCTGAGGCCGTGCTCCAACATGAGAGATGGACGTGAGTTACCCGTATTGAACCGGTTTTCCTTTTTGGTTTTTTCCAAGCTGCCCTCCCGCACCGGAATGTCAATCTGTCCTGGAGCAGGCTGATCACCATGCAACCCCTGACCACATCCGCAATTTCGTTCGTGAAGACCCTCAAATCTTCGCTAACAGGTGATCCTCAACGTTACTTCTCGCCGCCTTACTCGCCCGTCATGTTGACACCGTTACAGCCGTCGAATTGCTCGCTAACAAAATCCGGTACAGAACCAAGATCACTAAATCAAGTGGTGCTTCTCCGGGGGTATCCGGAAGAGACCCATCGCACGTCCGTCCCCAATCGCCAAGTTCCCACAGGAACTTATGGAAATGATCATCTCCCACCTCATTTACAATCTACGCAGCCTCGCGTGCTCCCTGACATGCTATTCGTAGTATATTGCTGCTCTATCCCATCCTCACTACACCCTTGTGACGTGTTATGGGTAGATGTACTCCAGGAAGCATGGTTGGCCCAACCCACTTCAAGAATCATACAGGTTTGGTTTGCTTCCGCTGGTCAGACGATCCAGCATCCGCATGGCCTTCTACTGTGACTCCCCCTACCGAGTTCGCTCCTCAGCGCCTCGACAGGCACACCCTGCACTACTTTTCCACACTCACAAATCTCCGGGAGCTTGGGGTAAATAACCTCCAAGTATCCAACTTCATGCCGGACCTCTAACGGTGCTTCGGGCACTTGGCACTAACTCTTCAATTCCTTGAGTCATCGGTAAATTTACACGTTTGCTGATCGTGCTGAAATCGGCGCAATTCGCACCGATCAGCACGAAAAGCAACGATAGTATGCTATTCGAGCGGCATACAAGGGATTTTTTCAGCATATTTCCTGTGACTTGTCTTGTTTGCTTGACAGTCCTGATAGGCGCTTGGTCAAGCATCTCGGGGGTATAACGGCGTGTTGAATGCCTTCTGCTGCGACGTCGGAGTTCAGCGTGTGTCGGCTCACTCAAGCATGATCGGCGGATGTGTAAATTCACTGATACAAGACGACTTCGTACTCCGCTGGCCGCACCAGCTAGGCCATAGGAAGTGGGTCCGAGTTAGGTCCATGGGTCCACCCGGATTCTGCGTCTCTCGGCCTGAAAACCCTCCGGGCTTTCGCTCGGCACTCATGCTCTTCGTTACTTTCGTGGTGTCCTTTTATAGTACAAATACATTCATATCCTACAGACGTTGGCCCAAGGCTGACGTAGCCTTCATCATTGTTTGTCATAGTATCGATCTACATTTCAGTCCGTGATCCCCAGACACAAGTAAAGGAAACCCCACCTTTTACTCTCACCTGGGGGAGGCAGGTTGAGGAGGTTCCCCTGGGACATGATATA
>QFEV01001015.1:0-17367 GCA_003316405.1 Thelephora aurantiotincta
GCACCTTCCGTAAGATCGACACTACCGTCAGAACACCCTTCTAGATCCTCCTCCCCCCCACACCCGAGAGAGAGACGAACCCGGAACCGACCAAAGGCGATTCCGGCACGCAAGCCCACTTTGACCTCCCTCCCCACTTCTGGAACCTGATGGGTGCGACGAGGGCCGTAACGCACGAGCGCGATAGGTAGTGACTCCTACGAAGCTCGCGGAACGAATCAAAAAATAAAATATTCTCCGTTCGAGGCCACTCGCTTGTGCTTGGTCGTCACAGACACTCCGCCTGAGAAGGGTGCAATGGTCGTGCAGTCCGTCGAGCGATTCGACGTGTCAGTTGGGAACGATGTCGATCCGTCGGACTTGGACGTTGACAAAAACTCCTCCAGCGCACCGGATTCGGGTCTAGTCGATCGTTCTGGGTGATCCCGAAAGCTGTTTGAGCAACATCAGACGTACACGCCCCACCGGACGGTCCCGGTCAGACCTTTGCACAGAGTGTTGGAATTGATCAATATTTATCATTTTAAACCTACTATCATCTGCTGAACGGCGATAAGACTGCGGGTGAAGTACATATGAAGATTGTCACGTGCGAATGAGGAGAGGTGGTGGTTGCTTACGCTGATAATTGAAACGAGGAACAGACAGCTCTACGATACAGAGTAACATGTAGTCTTACAGCGCAGAGAAAGGTTCACGTGTACGTCGAGCGAGTGGAATGAGAATCGAGAGGAAGAAATTATGATGCGTTGGTCCAGCGACTTGTACGTATTCGAGTTGATGCAAAAAAGAGAAAGAGGTAAGACAGAGCGGGACACAAGAAACGGGCCGGTGGGCCCTTGTGAGAGATTGCTACTGGGGATGGATGCAAGTTCGAATGGGAGCATGATTCGTCATGGTGAAACATGCTGGATCGCAGACCGAACAACGGAGAGCCCAACACAATTTTGGGATTAGTGGGGCGAGTAAAGGGTAAGGTAACCTCGGGAGGGAGGTCGTAGGAGCACGGAAAGACTAGGGGTGGAGTTGATGCCTCTTGGACTTCAAGGCCAAGGTCGGTAGCGATCAGAAACTCGTCCAAGGACAACAAGGGAGCACCCTAGAAGGTGGCAGGATGAACGAAAGCATGCCTCTGGAAGCTCAACAAGAGAAGGGCGTCTTCAACGTTGATTCCAGGACCGTATTTCGCGCTCTCCTTCTCGATCTCCGCGTAGACCACCGGATCGAGTCCGAGCCTGAAGGGGAGCGAGTGTGTGGGTGATCTCGGAGGTGATGGCGAAGGGGTTACAGGCTCCCATTTTGGTTCGTCGTCGTCTGAGTGGACCAGCTGGGGCGGTTGATGAGCGTGGGAGTAGTCGTTCTTGTACCGCCTGGATTGGTAGTGACCGTCCTGATCAACGGGCATTCCATCCTCCACATATCCGTACTGGAACGTGGTAGGACCCTGAGAGGAGTACCTGATGGGTGTGCCATCCCGGGATACAGAAGTAGAAGGCATATAACCAGAGTAGACGCTATTCACATCGTCGTGATCCTCTTCCTCAAAGGCGCCCATGTTTCGCCGCGCACGTTTCCTTGTCGTCTGCCGGAGGTTCCTAAACCAGTTAGTCACCTTGACGACATCCAAACCGACTTTCAGAGCCAGAGCGGTACGCTGCTCGATGGTTGGGTTCGATGTCTGGTCGTAGAGTTCTTTGAGCGCGTCGAGTTGGTGTGGCTCAGGGCGAGATCTTGAGGGACGGGTGCCACTCGACCTGAGACGACGAGGACCGATGGACGGGGAAGCGGGGGCATCGGATGGGATTAGTTGCTGGGAAGAGGGTTCCGTTTTTACGAGTGGCAACGATGGGTGGGAGGATGCGGGGGGGAATGGGGCAAAAGATCGTTGGGGATAAGGGTGCATGGGAGATTCCTCGTCCTTGCGACGTTTGACAAGACTGCGTTGGTTCTGGAACCAGTTGGTGACGCTGGGGGGAAGGCTGGGGTCAGGATAATGCCAGGAGAGAGAGAGAGAGGTGGAGGGGCTGACCTTTGATAACTCCTGGTTGCCGGAAAGAGACAAGAGAGACCGATCAGAGTCAGTCGGTTGCGGTGCTTCCGGGAAAGGAAAGAGGTTGACTCACATTCCGAGAGACTCGCCCAACTCCAGCCTCGCCTCTTTGGTGGGGTGAGGATTCTCGCTGAAAAATTCCTTGAGCTGCTGCGATTGTGGGCCATTCGGTCTCAGCCTCTTCTTGAGCGGCATGCCGCTCGGAGTGGCCGGGGATGGATCGGGTAAAATTTCTGGGAGATACCGCGGATGATCCGGTGTGCCGACAGATGGAGGTGCGGATCGCAAATTATTGTGATTATGCGGATTATGATGATGTTGATGATGATGACCCGCGTACGCCGGATGCTCAGCCTCCTCGCCGACAACGTCGTCCTCGAGCGGCTGCGGGGACACTCCGTATGGGCTGTCTGTATGGGAAGAGGGGGGAGTCGGGGCAGCGGCACCGTTGGAAAGCTCCTGTGCCGCAGCACCACCAGATTTATGCCGACCAGTTTGTCCATGCTGCGATTGAAGCGAGGGGTGGAGATACTCGGACTCCTTCTCCTTTCGTTTCTTGTCCGAGGCCCTTTTATTTTGGAACCATGCGTTGAGGGTCTTTGTTGGCCTTTCGGAAGAAACGTGCGTGGAACAAAGCGGGGAGTCAGGTCAGTCACATCGGCTAGATACAAACCCAACCCCCTCGACGGAAGGCCACGTCGGGGAGTGGGGGAAGGAAGGATTGGGGTGCTCACATAGAGATGCGCTCCGCCAGGGCTATCCTTTCCTGAAGAGGAGGGTGATCGTTTTGCTCGTAAAGCTCGTTGAGGGCGGCCAATTGATAGGGCAGGTGCCTGTTCCGTGGTTTCTTGGTCGTCTTGGGATCCGGGGGAGGGACGGCGGTCAGGTCGTGGTCGGTTGGAGTCGGGAAAGAGGCGAAGTGGCTTTCCATCGTGGCCGTCGTTCAGAGAGGGAGTGGGCAACAAGGAGACGAAAATGAGAAGAGGCGGAAAGCTTAAAAGGCCATATCTTCCTAATAAGGCAACCGGGAAATGATAATAACATGGATTATATAATTCCAGGTCCGTACGCATCCTACAAGCACATGCAGATTCATAACTGGTCCCTCTCTCGAGTCCCCTCACCCTCCGTGGGGGCAATGTTCCTGATCCACGCACCAATTGCGCCCCTGGCAGAAAAAGAAGAGAGTCGTCAGCACAACCCCGGAGTAGAAACCAATACACTCGGTGCGCACAGGAATCCCTCGTGACGCAAGAACAGCGCCCGTTTCTTGCCCTTGCTCCAGAACCGTATAGCATACGACAGCGTACCGATGGTCGCTGCGTGGCCTGGGAATCCATCAGCAACCGTGATCAGTACCCTGCAATACCGCTTATGCCCACCTCGGATAAAGCACCCCCCGAAGTAAATACGCTCCAGGTTGTATTTTTCGGCATTCATGTAACTGTAATGCACCAAATTACTGAGCGGAATCCCCGGGTCAATTGACGTGATCACTCACGCTATCTGGCCAATGTTATTAGACACAGCATACAACAGACTCTTGCTGATGTCTTCCGCCGAGAACTTGGATTTGTGGACCCCCTTCTTGAACACCTTGCCAAACGAACTGGCGATCGTGGTTGATTTGAGCCCCAAGCGACCGTAATCTTGGCCATAGATGTCGCCGACCAACATATCCACGGACGAATTATCCCCCCTTTCAGACAATGCCAGCATCTCTGAGACACTCTAGTCAGGCGCTTCTCAAGCGGGGACGAGAAAAGAAAACGGCGACGTACCGTCGAAACTTGTTGCCGGCGTCAGAAGACTCAGCAACCCCCACAGGGTTCCACCGCCCAAACTGGTACCGCTTACACGTTCATACTTCCCGTCTTCATCAATCTTGATGATAGAAACCCCGGAGCCGATGTTCACAAGTAAACATGGCAACTGTGGGGTCGGGTTGCTTTCGAAAATGACACCGTATTGCGGCGGGTTTGGACTCGGCCGTTCCAGCTGCCCCGGATCATTCTTCTGCTTGTCTACGTGCGAAAGATGCGAGTGGTAGTAGATCAACTCGTCCGAGAAGTAGTAGACCTCGTCCGGAATGAGAGTGATGAACTTTAACCCCTCAATGAGGCATTCCATTTCATCCTCCCTCCGAACCTCCACTTCCAACACGTCGCCGAAAAGATCGTAAAACTTGTGCGCGCCTCCTCCGGTAGCCATGATCTTGACGCCTTTACGCATTTCCTCGATGGATACCCCGTTGAGGGCGGCGGAATGGTGTATCAACGATTGGATGAACTCGACGCATTCATCAATCTTTTCCGTTTCGAAGCGGACGAAATTGAGAGAGCCACCGGGAAAGTGCTGGACGGATGCTCTGCGGAGCAGTGAAGAGCGCAACGACCCCTCATCGATGGGGCTGTGGTGATTGTTGTCAAGGACCATAGGGGTGAGCGCGCCATTGCGATGGGAGGGTTTGATGGCGGGGGAAGAATTGGACGGGGATGTGGGCGGAGAGGGAGTAGAACCACTGCCTCTGGTGGCGGGCGTTGGGGGTGAGGCCGGTGGCTCTGGTGAGCGGGTGAAGTAAACGACTTTTGCGAGAGATCCGCCGACCTAGAGACCGGATGGGGGGTGGGCAGATCAGCGGTGGATTCCAACGGCACGGGGACTAGGTAAGAATGCTCACGTCAACGGCGATGTGTGACACGGGCTCGATATAATTCGGCAAATAAATTCCTCGGCTGTCTCTCGTCTGGATGGCCGTGCGAGAGCGGAGTGAAAGAGAGAGGAGTGAAGGTGCAGGGCCGAGAGGAGAGGGCAGGATGGTGGACGTAAGACAAGGGATTTATGAAGGTGTGACCGGGAGGCGTACCTCTGGAGATTCCTCGCCGAGTATTACAGCACCCCTGGTATCAACCTGAATGACTTTTGGAGAGGGTAACGACGTCGACGCAGCCATCGTGGAACAGACAGTCAAGCTCTGGGCTCCAAGGCTAGCCTGCGATTCTCCCTTGGTGGAGTGTTTCAGTCACCAACAAGCTCCGTTCACGGGAAGGCTTCGTCCGCTCCGCAGCCTTCCTCCACTAAAAATGAGCTGACGAAAGCTGTAAGGATTACAAAGGGCAAGGGTGCGTCGTCGTCAAGGCGTCAGCTGGAGCGGGCCGTTGAGCTCGGTGGATTGGTGGGCAATGCCCGACCACAGAGGCTATAAATCCGGATCCCCAAGGGTCGGGAATTCATCCACCCGCTGCCATGGTCATCTCTGTGCCAATTGTCCACGTAGCGGGTCTCCAGGTGTAATTGCACGGCTCAGTCGCGGAGATTGTGCCTAAAGGCTTTCCGCTGTCCCCCGCAACGCAGACAACCTCTGGGTGCTCGCCAGTGCACGATTCGGCTCGCCGTCAGCGGATGATTTATCCCGTTCCCTCATTATAAAGGGCTACCTGTGTCAGCGTTCGTCCGGCTCCCACTTCCATCTCAAGCTGGCTGTGCGACCGGCGGGTCGACTCAGGGTCGCAATGCGGGGCAAAAGATTGACGTTCCCCCTCCCCCACGACCTGAGCCCCTCTTGGAATCCACCTGCTCACGCGGGGACAAGGAATGGCTTCCATCAAGTACATACGCAATACCCACCCCTGTCACCCCAAGCACGTAGATATTGCTCATATCGTCAGACGATCTGTCCCTGGCATGGATAACTACATGAAGTGCTGGACAAACTTCGCTGATGCGGACAGACGTACGTCCCTTCTCCCGCAGGAGATGTAGAATTGTTCCGCGTTGTTCCAGCCTTCCAGAAACCGTTCAAAGTCCTCACTTGTGATGGTGTATATCCGACAGGACGGTGATTTCGCCTGTCACCTTGCTGCCCCGCCCACCACTCTCACCCTCCCGCGATCCGCTCAGTCCCTTGTAATATCAAAACAAGCGGGGCAGGAGGTCCGGCCGGTTTCGCTGAAAACTCGGGGCGTCTACAGGCTAACGTACCAACTCTATGACACTGTCATTGGATTCGACTCTAGGGGTAACAAGGGCAGGTTCTGCAGTCATCCGTCCACGATGACCAAGAAACCTTCGCCGAGCCTTTTTGCACGGGACGACCCTCGTGAATGATTTTTACTCTATGACCGCATTTCGAACGCGCTTATGATTGTCTCCTCTTCCTTCTTCAAGCTCTAATTGCCGTCCCCGGTGTTTTGTGGCGGATATTGCCGGTTTTAATAATCCGCCTTCGAGCTTCAGGGTTCATCATTAATCACATCCCCGGCGCGCCCGACGCAGCTCCAGAAAGCACGAGGCGGATGGGTAAGATCGCACTCGATATGTCTCCAGCGAATTTTGGGGAACTCGAACGCGCTCCATTCGCATGCCAAGTGGGATCCTTTGCATAAAAGACTCACTATGTCCTCCTTGATCCCCAGCCGTCGTGCAGCTCATCCAGTCTCCCGTCGCCCGGCTGGCCCTCCAGTTCTGAGTTCACCTTCCAAACGCAGTGACGCCTGATGCCATTCACAGATTGTTGGACACGGGGGACTAAAGACCAGGTATCAGTTTCCCGTACGAAGACGAAAGCCCAGCGTACTATTCCGCTTTCAACACAGGCAAGTTGGATCTTTGGTTATTACCCACCGTTCTTCTTGACACAATCGTGGTGATACTCCACCGTTGTCACAGAGCTACTGGTGTGGTCGTCAGATCCTGACAACATGGTGCGGGGTAACATACGAATGGCGATAGATAAAATGACGCAAAGTGCGCACTAAAGCGGTTCTAAAACCCAGCCTGTCTGGGGAGGGCGGAAGCGGGAACCCATTCTACGACTTGGACGTTACAGTCGGTGACTCTATATCGAGAGAGAGTGGGATTGCGGAGGACGCCGAATACGTGAATAGAGCTTATGTCGTGAGTAGTCTGATAGCTGGGCCCTCCCGTCCCAACATGCTCCTGGACTTTGTTTTCCGTGTTTTCGGGAGATACAGGACCGTCTGACGCGGTGAAGTCACGCTACGCGGGGAAAGCGGTGATGCCCAACCTGTTCCTACTTCCTAAGCTACATTGGCGACCATGCAATGATATTTGTTTGGGGCAACCACTCTGTTTTCCTCACGATGACCTCCCACATTGAGATGGTGCGGGCCCTACGTTCGGCAGGACTTACAAAACGTACGGTATCGTGTCATGTGGGATTTAAGTCGACCTCATGCAACGGCCACCAGAAATCGTTCTCCGTTAGGTACCAGATCGTGGGTGTCCATTGAAGCCTAGGAGATGCGCGCAGAGTAAGCTCGAGGAAAACTGATTCATAGGGTGAGAAAAAGTTATCTAGATATCCACGGCCATAGGACCTTGAAAGCACCGCATCCCGTCCGATCTGCGAAGTTAACCAGGGTGCCGCCAAGTTAGTACCACGGTGGGGGACCACGCGGGAATCCTGGGTGCTGTGGTTTTTTTTTGGCTTTCTGTTTTTCACTCGGATTCGCGACCAAAAACCTCATGCACATGATTTGTTTCTTTATTCTCTGTATACTACCTACAGGATAACGGTCACGACGTTGTTCGAACTTGGCGCTCTCAGTTCCCTTCGGGTCCTGCCGAACCTCCCGCGTAATCTCATCAGCGTCTGAAAGGCAACGGAGGCCCCGGAAGGTAAGGAAGTCGCGTTTTCGTCTCCCCACAACGGTGAGCGCCGATTTGCGATTGACGGACGCGCGAAGGTGAGGCGGAGACGCGTCATGTCGGATGGAAAAGACACAATACGCGCACCGCCAGCATACAGGCGCGGTTCAACGTTTAACCTCGAGGTGGCCACCCAAACGCCCATCATTGATGGAAGCTCAACGGCCCCCACAAAGAAACGAAAGGGCACGGTGTATGTCAGCGTCGTACAGCCTAGCGCACGTCCACCTCATGCCTTGATTAGATAATTTCTGGAAACGAGCCACGGCCCTCTATCGGTTGTTTGTCTCTTCGTCGCCTTTAGTGCGAATTCAAAGCATACCTGACAAAGAACGCACGAGAAAAGAAAGACACGAGTGGACACATTTCTAAATGGCTGAAATAAACTAACATTCCTTTCCGACAAACCGTGGTAGGCGGACGAAATCAGTCAGGGTGGTTCATAGTTTGCCGATGCCGCCTTGCATGGACCCAAGCTCACCGATCCGATCTCCAAGAGACATTCCCTTCCTCCTCCACCCTCTGTCCAATCCAACCTGTGCATAGAACCTCAAAGACACGTCTTCTCGACACCCCCCGGACCCACTACCCTTCGAGGTTGACCGCTCTACTTGAAGCAGGGGACGAACACCAATGGCCTGTTAATCTGATTCGAACGGCAGATCCAGATTTACCACGGCCGTCTGCGCTTCTGGGACATCAAACCGTTCAAGAAGCCATCCAGACATCCATGGCCGAATTTGGACTCCGAACTCCGAAAGGAGAAGCGTGATAAGATTGGATCGACACTCTTTCGTCGAAGGCTTTCGTATTGAAATATACTTATTCGGGAGGAATACGTGGTCTCTTGCCGCCACTCGGCTGGTTATTTGACGATAGCCATGCCCCAAAGGAGGGTGACCACAAAGACGCGAGGCGAGGGAACGTCCAGGCGCCTAGCAACGAGCGTGCGACAGGCCCACTAGGGGCTTCTTGAAAGAGTGAAAGAAGGTGGTCCACACAGCCCGCCTCGTGTGTAGGATGTATAAATACTAGCACCTCTGGAGGAGGAATCGTTCGTCATCCACTCACTTGACATCGCGTCTACTCAGCCTGATCCTCCCAACCGGTTAACCGCACTTCAATGTACTTCAGCAATATCTTTACTGGCGTCAACGGCTCCCAGTCCAACGAGGAACCCTCCACCCGCCTCGCTCTCTCCAGCAGGTCCAACGCCGACTCCACCCTCGCCGGTCTCACCACGGAGGAGATCGAAGAGTGGTGGTTGGCCCCGAGAGCGGATAGTGATGCCGCCGGGTATGGGGGGAGCGTGCTCCTCCCCTCATCTGGCAGTGAATTCGCTAGCGGGTACCAGCCCGAGCTTGGACCCGCCGCCGGGTTCAGCAGCTTCGAGACGGGTGAGTCTCACTTTAGCCCATCGTTATGGATTTCGACACTAACATGACGCCTTCAGGACACATCGATCTTGGGGTACTGGGGTACATGGACATACCTCAATACGCAGGACCCTCTGCGGCCGGTCCTTCGACCGCCCCATACAACTATGACCCTCTTCCCGTCCCCTCCCCACCCCCGGCCATCACGACTGGCCTTATAACTACACCCTCGCCAGTCCCAACGCTATCATGGGGTTGTGAGTGTTCATCATGACTTCGATCAAGACTTGACTGCTTACTCGAATGATTAGATTCCCCACATCCTGCGGACTCGTATACAACCACCAGTGACAACAACTGGCCGGCTATGTACGACCAGCCACTGGCCGAACCAAATCTAGGTGGTCATTGGTCCTCTTCATCTTCCGTGCGCAAGGGTAAGGCCCGGGCCACGGACCAATCTCCCCTCACCCTCCCACCTGCCACTGAAAACCGTAAGTGAACATCCTCTTAGTTTAGACAGATTGCTTACTTTTCGCGGCAGCGTGGGGCTACCAACGGTGGTACACCCCAGGAAACCAGGACGCGGGTTCAAACCCGCGGATGGTAAGTCGATCCACTCGCCTCTTCCGAGTTCGTCGCACTGACCGCAATCTCGCAGGGCACCGGTGTCCTAAACACCGACCTTCCCAAAGATATCGCGTCCTCGACCGGACCTCAACGGTCCGTCAGAAGCGTGAAGGGGAAGAGAAAAAAGGTGGACAGAGGCGAGGGGAAGCGGAAACGCCCCCCTAAGAAGGGACTCGCCCCGGGCAATGACTGGCCCGCCACCCGTGAGAGATTTTGTGCCGGAATGGCCAAAATCCTGTATGATCGACCTACCGGGGAGGATATTGACCCCGAGACGGCTTACGCCAGATCACTTGAATTTATTAAAGAAAACCTCCACCTCTCAGTAAGTGTCTTTTTTTACTGGGATCGTGATCATCGCTTAACAAATTTGTTGATCTGGCGACAGCCACTCGCGGAGAGGGCTCCGGGGAAGCGACCGGGTCGGGACATGGAACGGTACCTGACCGGTGTCCTCCAAGAGCTCCGCCCCCGCCGCAGTGGAGAGAGGAAGGGAAACCGGTACCTGCTGGAACGAGGTAAGCGAGTCACTCGCCATCACGCAAGATCGATACTGACCAAATATCATTCTCCAGTTGTCCAGGAACTCGAGAGCGGGCTTGTCGTCGCAAACGACGACTATACCCTCGTGGACGCTGCCTCGAATGAAGTCGACCCCGAGGAACTGGATGATTCCCCGGGGGCGGTCAAGCATAGGGGTGCAGAACAGGCGAGAAGGAGGGCCATTCGCAGCAGTTTGCAGCGGATGTCCCTCTTCTTTAGGGTACCTGGGCCGGGTCACTTCTGGTCGCGACCAGAAGTGCTCTTTTTCGGTGAGTCAACAACCTTAGTCTCGAAATCGATAGGTCACTCACCACGATCATCCTAGCCACCATGTATCTCATGTTTGGCGGATGGGTATTTGGGGATGGGGGGAAGTTGTTCATCCCCAAACCCCAGTTGTAAAGATATTTATTAGAATACCGATACCAGTAATTTATATACCAGACTTGCGATACCTTTATGTATATTCGAGGCGCTGTCGTCGTCACGACTCCTGTGTGAAGTCGCCTGAATGCGAAAAGGAAAAGTGAACCAGACTTCTTGAAGGGTTGCCATCGAGTCCTCGGCTAGGTGCATATTGAAGTCAACGTCTAATATGAATCACGGGCGATGACGCACAACGGACGGACACTTCGAGCGTGCAACGGGCAGCACGGAGACGGGTGAAAATCCCCAACGTAGGGACTTGAGACGCCTGAACGGGCAAAACTGGTAGAAGGGGAGGGTGACGGCTTCACGACGACAAAAAGGTGAAGATTTTATACGAGGGCGTCTCGTGATGACGGCACCGGCGTTCACCCAAATCGTCGTATCCCAACACGAAGGGTCACACTTATCGGCATCCATGGACCTAATTCATAAATGAGCGCGAGCCTGTGAGGATCCGCAACGATTAACGCCGCGCCCCCTCGCTTCCCCGAAACGGACGAACCAGATGAGCCGATGGGAAACTTCCCCCATTATCCGTTGCGAGAAAGGGACGGAACTTCAATGTTCAACGACGGCGTCCATCCGACCATCGATAGAAGCACCGATATGAAAAAAGCGAGCCTTGCTTGGTACACGCATCCGCATCCCGCTGGTCTGTCAGATCAGATCAAGAGCAAATTCTGCGCCTTTATACCACCAGCAAAGGGACTGCAACACGAGCTCGCGCTCGTTCCAGAACAAGGAAAGCTCAATATGGCATATCCCCGTCGAAGAAGCGATGGGCAAAGCGGGAGCATAAGCGTCTGGAGGTAAAGGGCAAGTTTATTGGCGTGGGAAACGACTTTCAAGGTCACTGATCCACGGTCTCGCAGATTTTTTGATGCACCCCAGAAAGGTCGCCATCGAGAATGTGAAGTACGCCTCTGCTCTCCGAATAACACCTTATGAATACAAGACGAACCGTGTTTCAGAACTGGCTGGGTACTGGTTCGAAATTTGGGCGATCAACCTGGAAGGCGACTCGGGGAACACCTCGAGGCGGTCATGAGCGAATGCCCCAGTTTTCACGCGAATGGCGGGGAGGACGGGCATGCGAATGGGGGTTTGAGCACCACAGGAAATATCACACAAGATTGAAGACGAAACCCGGAAATTATATTTTTCAGCGGCCCCCTGTTCTCGTTTGACGAGGCCGAGCAAGTCACCGGGCAAAAAACATCCCCTGCTATCCCCCTGGCCCGTTCCTTCCGCTTGCTTCGCCTTTCCTCACCATGGTCTGGATCTTCTTCAACATCCCCCTGAGTTTCTTGGAACTCGGGTGTGCCTTGCTCTCGATAACCACGAGGCCGTCCTCCCAGACCTTACGCTTCGCGATTGAGGGGAACGAACCCCACGGTGAATGGTAAGATAGTAATATAGTGTCCGCGAGAGGTACACACGCGTTACTCCAATCGAAGTTGGCTGCGGAGAGGAGATCCCTGAACGAGTCGTCAGTTCGAGTGAGTTGGTTTGGGGGACTCGAGTCCCAGCTCTGGAGATTCTCAGATCGGCAGAGGTGAGTGGGGATAGTAATGACATCGTGGAGGGTTGGGGCCCGTTCCGATGGCGAGGCCGGATAGAGCTCCTGAGAGAACCGCGTCCAGGTCGCCGTGGGGGTGTGGCTTTTGGAAGGGAGGCATGCGTCGACTTCGAACTTGGTGACCATTTTCAAGCCATTAGAATCTTGATTGTACACAGATTTACAAACAGCGCTTCCTCGCTCTTCCAAGCCTTTCACGCCTGATCGTGTTCCGTATATGTAACCAAAGCTCTGTTCGTCGGCGAGTCCACTCCAGCGTTCGTCACACTACCTTACCGTTGAATCAACCGTTCACCGCGTCGAGAGAAAGTCTTGTGGATGGTCTTGCCGAGGCGGTTGTTGTGATTGCGGTTCGGATAGTACCCTTGACCTTGACCGCATGGATGACGGCCGAACTCTCCAGGAGGTACAGGGGATGTTTTGAGTCAGGATTATATTGCGGGACCCGTTCCCCGGGTGGCGTCTACGGAGTGAGGTCCTGGATCACGGGAAGTTCTCCAGATGTCAGAGTGGGTAGGCTGGAATCCAGCCTCAAGTTCAGAGGGGAGCAGCTCTGTGGACACACAAAATGGTGACTCACTGTGATGGTCCCGACATATCTTTCGCGGATGGTCCGGTGGCCGACATTGGTGAGATTGGAGTCCAATGGCGTTGAACAGGAAGTTGGCGAAATGTTGCGTCTCTGGGAGAACGCGAAACGCCTGAGGACGGTGTACGACTCAGAAAAAGAGTGGAGGGCGGGTGAGTTTGAGCTGGAAGGATCAGAGGCAGAGACCGCGTGAGGAACGATCTCGTTCTCCAAACGTGAACCCTCCGGTGTCTCGTCAATCTACGGCGCTGGAGATTCCCCGGACCTCTCATTTCCACCCTTCTCTTCAAAGCCATTCGACTTGGTTCCTACCAGAAGTTTCCACCCCTTGAGATCAATACCCCTCGCGGGGTTCGAGCACGCGGCTCGACGTCCTGGTTTACCCAACGATTCCTTGGTCCAGTCGTCGAACAACTTCACCGAGCCCTTCCTCGTCGATTCATCGGCCACCCCGAGGTTCCAAAGGAAACGGCCCGAGAACAAACCAACGGTAGCGGTAGGAAGTTGCTCGCGCGGGATGCGTCCCGCGTAGACGCTCCCTTCACAACGGGTTGCAACTAGTACCGCTCGTCGGATCAGGATTCGGATTCTTCCTTGATGCCCGTTGGCCGCAACGTTTTCTCGTACCACATCAACTTCGAACCCATGTACGCCACCGCTAGACAACAGAAACGCCGAGAACACACCACCTCCCTGAATACGGCGGTCACGGCCCTGGATATCGCGGAGAAGGCCTCCAGCATCACCCCGGCAAAGGCTGCTTTCAGTGTCGTCAAGGAGATCCTCGTGATGGTCAAAGTGAGGTTTCCTTTACTCTCTGTTATGGATCATGGACTGAGATGGGAACAGGATGAGGGTGACTACGTCGACCTCGCCTTGACCTGCGCCAGCGTCTGTTCCGCCCTCGACCGAGGATTAAGTGGGAAGCGACTGGACGAGCTGAACGCATCCGTGCACGAGGCGATGAAGCAGTTGACTGTGTGAGTTGAACGAGTAGTGGTTAGCTCGGCATAATCTGATCATGATCTCTCGATGTGATCGCAGGACCGTCCTCGAGATCCGGCAAGGCATCATCAAGCAGGGTAAACGAGGTGCCTTCTCTCGGGTATTCCATTCGAAGAACGACAAAGAGAAAATCGCGTCCTGGGAGTCGGACCTCAACAAGGCCCTCCTCGTTTTTAACGTGAGTCCCCCCGTCCGTACACGGCCACCGCTAAGCGCCCGCCTGCAGACGGAACTCGCAGTAAATACGCACGTGGTTGTTTCTGACGTCCATCGAGACGTTGTGAATACCCACGCTGTCGTGACCGACGTCCATCACGATGTCAGAGACACGCGCGTCGTCGTTTCCGATGTTCATCAGGATGTTGCGGAGACTCGCGCCATCGTTACCGACATCCACCGTAATCTGATGAAGGGTCAGGAAGGTGTTAGTGGCAATAGTCAGCCGGTGAGTATCATGAGTATTCGTACGTACCGGATGAGCACTGACGACAATCCAGGCCCAACCCAGGTTAGCAGCTTCGGTTATCGATGGCCCTGGTCTCTTATATCTTCATATAGCATATCTGGAGAATCTCCACCCCCGCCGCCGAGAGCCTTCTTCGGACGCGATGATTTGATCGAGAAGATCGTCAATCTCCTTCACGACCTCACTCCAGTCGCTCTTATCGGGGCCGGCGGGATTGGCAAAACTTCAATTGCCTTGACCGCGCTCCACAGCGAACGGGTCAAACAGCGGTTCGGTGAAAACCGAAGATTCATTCGCTGCGACCAGTTCTCCCCCTCTCTTGCCCCTTTTCTCAGTCGGCTCTCGAGCGTCATCGGTGCGGCCACCAAGAATCCTGAGGATCTGACCCCCCTCCGTCCGTTCCTATCTTCCCAGGAGATGCTGATAGTCATCGACAACGCCGAATCCGTACTCGACCCCAAGGGAACGGATGGTGGGGACATTTATGCCGTGGTAGAGGAGCTCAGCCAGTTCAGTAACATTTCCCTTCTCGTCACCTCCCGTCTTTCCATTGTCCCCACTGGCTGCGAGAGGTTTGACATCCCGACATTGTCGATCGAGGCCGCGCGCGACACCTTCTCCAGGATCTACAAACATGATAGACAATTGGATCATGTCGACGACATCCTGAAGCGACTCGACTTCCATCCACTCTCAATCACCTTACTCGCCACCGTTGCATATCACAACCAGTGGGACACGATCCGGCTGTCCGAGGAGTGGGAGCAGCGGCGAACGGGCGTGTTGCAGACGGCGTACAACAAGAGTCTCCCTGCTACGATCGAACTTTCGCTCGCCTCCCCGACATTTCAAGAACTTGGACCCGATGCGCGAGAGTTTCTCGGAGTCATCGCCTTCTTCCCTCGGGGTGTCAATGAGAGAAACCTTGATTGGTTATTTCCGACGGTCTTGAACGGAAAAAACATCCTCGACACATTCTGCGTCCTCTCCCTGACATACCGGAGCAATGGTTTCGTCACGATGCTGGCACCACTCCGAGACTATCTCCGTCCCAAGGACCCCAGGTCATCTCCACTCCTCTGCGCAACCAAGGAACATTACTTCGCCCGCCTATCGGTCAATCCTGATCCCGACAAGCCAGGATTCAAAGAAACACGGTGGATCACGTCGGAAGATGCGAATGTCGAGCACCTGCTAGATGTCTTCATGACGATCGACGTGGACTCGAGCGATGTATGGGATGCCTGCGCCTCTTTCATATCCCACCTTTATCATCACAAAAAACGTCTTGTGGTACTGGGACCAAAGATTCAGGAGCTCCCAGACACCCACCCTTCCAAGGCCGAATGCTTGTTCAATCTCTCGTGGTTGCTCGAATCGGTTGGGAATAGTCAGGAGTACAAAAACCTTCTTGGTTGCGCCTTAGGGTTGTGGAGGAAGGAGGGGAACGATGCTAGGGTTGCTGACACGCTGCAATATCTATCTGATGCGAATCGGGTACTCTCCCTCTTTGATGAAGGGATACAACAGGCGAAAGAGGCGTTGGAAATCTGTGAACGGCTTGGCGACACATCAGGACAAGCGGGGTCTTTGTATCGCCTCGCTTTCGTGTTGTTCGACTCCGGTCAGTCCGCGGCGGCAGAAGAACCTGCTTCCCGCGCGATCGGTCTTTTCCTGGACCAAGGCGCGCAATCTTGGATCTGCATATGTCACCGTCTCCTCGGGGACATATATCGACACAACCACGAGAGAGAGAAGGCCACTACCAATTTCCAGGCGGCTCTCGACATCGCAACCCAACTCGACTGGCGCGATCAACTAGTTTGGATCCACTACAATCTTGGGGAGATGTTTCTCGATGAAAACAAGTTCGATGACGCTCAGTCTCACATTGAGCATGCAAAATCAACCTCTACCGCCATTGATACCGAATACCCTCTGGCTCGTGCGATGGACCTACAGGCTGTTTCGTGGAATAAGCAGGGGAAGTATGAAGAGGCGAAATTCGAGGCACTGCGCGCCATCGAAATTTACGAGAAGCTCGGGGCTACGGTGAACCTGGGGTTCTGCAGACAGCTCCTTCGACAGATCGAGGGGAACATGTAGTTTGTGATTCGAGTCTCCCGAAATCGTTCTACTTCTCGCACCTGTTGACGTTTCGTCATAAGTTTAGGAAAGCACAGAATCTTTCCAACATATCTTCCACGAGTAGTCCGTGCCCTCTCCCCTTGCTCCTCCTCCCGTTGCGTTTTCCGTTATGACCCCTCGTTCGTCCTTCGCCTTCGCCTCGTCTTGCACGTGTAATCATATCTTTCGTTACGCCCGTTCTGGAAATGCGTATCTTGTTCGTTGTCTTGACGATTCATGGTCTCCGGCAATGGTTATAAGTGGCGACCCCCATCGACACGCCCTCTGAACTCGAGACTAGACGACAGAACGGTGATCGAGGTCAGAGTCAAATCGACTCCGCAGATCCAACCATCCTCCCAATAAACCGCACCGCTCGTTTACTCTTCAAGGCTCCATCGTTTGGACCTCCCAATTGTCTAGGTCTATCTCCGCCACACCGGTTCGGATCAGACCGCGTTATAGATAGCGGAGTGAAGTAGAGAAAAGAGAATCAGAGAGAAATCTAGAGGTTGAATGTTGTTTGTTGTTTCGCGAGTTTCGACGAGTGGAGTACCAAGTCCTTTCAAAAAATATGAGACGGCGGCCCAGGCGCTAAAATTAGATCGGTTTCGGCCGATCGATTCATCACACGTAAGTCGTCGAACACGAGAGAGAGGGGAGACTCGAGCGAGAGAAAGGAGCGCGAACTCTGTTCGTTCCTTGGTGGACTAGGTACATGTAGTCTGGTATTTATACCTATCCACCATTGTCCATAAAAAGCCATAAGTGAAAACGAGAGAAAAAGACTTGTGGCATAAAAGGAAAACATATTTCATGGAGACATAGGCATAGTTCGTGCGTAAGATCCAGGCAGGACTCACAACGTCTCCCTTCCCCCTTCCTTCAGACCACGGTGTGCAT
>QFEV01001019.1:0-16573 GCA_003316405.1 Thelephora aurantiotincta
GGAGGTTGACCCAGTGGAGTTTGGGATTGGAGTCACTGTGCTGGCACAGGACTTTGCAGTGGAGGAGGAAGAGCAGGGGCAGGAGCTCTACCATCAAGGTGAGAATGTGGCAGTGACCAATCTGGTTCCTGCCTACTTTCCTCCAGGGAGTCCCTTGTCCAAGTTGACTGAGTTGGATGAAGAATGAGTCACTAGAAAATAGTTAGAAGGGTAAATAGTCTAGCTAAATGTCATGTGATTTGTGAAGCAAGCATGAGAAAAGAGAGTTTGTGGATGAGAATGAGTGAAAAAGAGTTAGGCTTCATGAAGAAAAGGATGAAAACATGATAAACATGAAAATAAGATAAAAGTTGAGAAAAAGTAGTGTAAACTGTGATCACAATGACAAACTGTTTGGACTTTTTTGTAACCTTTTTGGATTTTTTCTCATTTACAGACTTTTAGAAAAAAAAACCTGGTTTACTAATGTTGTGCCCCACAAGACTGGCCCAAGGTTTTACTATTTGAGATGGAGACTTTTTTTACCATTATGTAAAAAAGTGTTATAGGAATAGTACTATTCCTGTAATGACCCCCACCTTAGCATGCTCCTTTTCCAGTTCCTGGAGCAGAGTGTTGTATCAAATACATAAATTGTGATAACCAAAAAGCACGCCGGTCACAAGATGAACTCATGCACGCGGTATCGCCTCCCCCGCTTCCGATAAAGATTTCCCACCCCTTCATGACCAAGGGTAACCGACGAATTTCACTTTGACGAACTCCTCGATCCTGGGTAAAGCTGATCTTACAAAGCTGTTGAGATCATTCCCTCCATCTCAATACAAAGAAGTGTAACGTGAGACTACGCCAAATGGATTGACTTCGGAAACGCACCAACGCCGATGAAGGTACCTTGCCTTTTTGCAAATCTTCCTTCCTCTAAGGCATCGATCCGTGCGGTTGGCACAAGAACCTGGGAGTTCTGCGGCGAAGAAGATTGATACTCAGGATGAGCCGTTCATAGTGTGTCACTACCTCAGTGTACCAGTCCCTGAGCTCCGGATAATTTCTGGGGATCGTCGGGACGGGACTGTCGTTGACGATCTGCACGACCCCAAGGACACTTTTCACGATGCTTGTATCTGCCAGCGACAAGCGTCAGGGGGGGGCAGTTTATACGATGGGACAATTACATACTCCGCGCTTCCAATAGATCAATTATCATGTCACAACCTTTGCCTTGACCGATGAGAATGACGTTCGGAGGGTTCTCCAAGCTGCAGATCCACTCAGCTTTCCGTGATCGAAGAAAGAATGGGTTGCATACAAAACGTAGTTGTCCCAGGTGTATGTTGCGATGTCTCTGTCGAGTTCATCATCAAGCTAGAAGGATGAGTTTATCGTCGCGTTGTGTAACCGAGTCGTGTCGTACAACTTTAGCCGGTTTCGGCGGAACTGTGATGTCCGCAAATGCGATTTTTGACGACCCCAACCACGACAAGACGTCCTGTGATACATCCACCTACAGAAGGCTAGGATGGGGATCGGGGCATTGGATCAATGAGATGGGAACGAACTACGTATGAACCTTCTGCAATAATTTTGCAGGTTGTAGGATCGACCGTCGCCCGGACTTCTGGCCTAGAAGATTCAACTAGGAGACCTGAAACATTCCGATACACACTCACGGCTCGTGTACGAACATAATAAAGCGAGGGTGATTAGGCATGACCCTGTAGTTGCAAATGAACGGGTTGGTGGGGTGGGGATGTTTATGACATACGATAAAGCAAGTTTTCCACCCCTGAGACAAGGTTCTTGGACAGGAAGAGGAACTTGTACTATGTTGTGAGCGGCGAAAAGTGATTCTTCTCGGTGCTTGTTTAGCATTTCTTACAAAAAAATCGTGAGCTCTGGATAAAGTACGACATTTTCAATGAAACAAACCGTCCAATGGGAATGTTGACCCGATGACATCTTTGTGCACAAGACGTAAGCTCGATTGCGCGTAAAAGAAACAGAATCCACCTTCTCTAGGAACAGGTATTCTCGGACCCATACATTTCCAGTATCGACTCTGCGCCATCCCAACCTCCCAAACAGTTTTCAGGGCCGCTTCATTCGGGGAAAGCGGAGGTAGTGGCGGTAGCGGGTCGCCCAGTAAGACCTTCGTGACTGCCAGCGCCGAGTTTGAAATTGATTCCAGGTTGTAACCTCCCTAATGCTACGATAAAGAAGACGGGTAAGGTCCAGAAATATCCAAGTACCTCTAGAGCGACAACTACCCGCCCGTTTGCAAGGCTACAGAGCATGTTAGTCATGTGGGCATATCCCGCGGGCGTGACATGACATTCTCCAAGGTCATCTCCATCTGCGGCATCAAAACCTGCGGACACTGGGGGAGGTATTAGAGTGTGCATGCGCTGATATTGTTAAATAAGTTCACCGAATACCAGCTCCGGAGAAAACTCCATAGCAATTGGCATGACTATGCTGTGAAAAACATAGAGGTAATCCGCATCCCCCATTCCCGCTTCCGGCCAAGGAATGTTGACGGAGCTGAGAAAGTGTCAGCGGCGTCGTTTCTCGTGATTGGGACACGTACAACCCCAGTCCCGCCCCCTTTCCACAAGATTTGGGACCACCCAGTTCGCCGCCAGGATAGAAGGTCCCACCTTCATACCTGTGGATCGAGATGTACAGTACAGTGGGGTCATCCTCAAACGCAAGATGCACCCCATTCCCTGAAAACCGGCAAGATGAGGACGGTGTCGGTGTATTAAACTTCTACGAACCGTGGTGGACATCCCTATGGACAATCTGTCAAACCTACGTGGAGCGGGGAGCAGACCCACCTACCAGTCAAGAATCAGGACTTTGATCGGCGTGCGTGTTTGAACGACCTTGGCAGCGACGGCGACGTTGTTGAAGAAGCAGAATCCCATGAACTCGCGCGGCTCGGCATGGTGCCCCGGTGGTCGGACGATTGCAAGAGCCTTTTGACACCGGCCTTGAGCAACAGCCAACGCGGCATCGATTGTCCCACCGCAGCTGAGTCGAGCAGCTAGGGGGGTGCTTCGGTTGACGTAGAGAGACAACAACTCGTAGTAACTAGCGTGGTTCAAGATCTCATCATCTGATACGTCTAGAAGCAAATTGTCTAGAGAAAGTGGAAACGGAGAAAGTGGCACGCACTCTGGAAGCCTTCAACCGTGTCCCAGAGTTTTTGGGTGTGAACGAGAGTGACCTCTTCTTGTAACGCCTCCCTACAAGGGACATGGACCATCCGATGGGTACATCCCGCTTCCTCGAGCTTCGCAAAGATACTCGATATCCTCAAGGGTTGCTCCGGGTGAAAGGTGGGCATACACTCATGTTGCATCATTCGAGTGTCATATACATAGCAGACCTTAGAAGGGGTGATAAACCTTTCCTCTGCAGCATCTCCGTCTTGCATTTCATCAAGGTTGAGAGGGACGAATCGTGGATGAGTGGTCGATCGCAGCTGAGATTATCTCCAACACGTGATGCATGATGTGCCTCCAAACCGTCCGTGGGTCAGGATGGAAGATGTGTTCCGTTCTCAATTCTTCTGTACTACAAGTAAACACGAAGCTATTTGATTGGATTCAGAACAAGAACAATTTGATATATGCCCCGTTTCCCCTAACCGACATCCATGGAAGAGAGGATCTCGTAGTGAATATGAGGCAAAAGATGGCCGCTCGGGGGGACAAAACACTGGTAAAAATTGTTGAATTGACTCAAACACAGGACGCAATCATGTAGCGAATACTTCACGCCCTCGCCTGAGCGCGAAGGTTGGCCTCCAAAGGACCTTTGGGCCGAATGAACTGTACATAAGCTCCGTCCCTGACATTCGGTCAGTACTAGTCCTTTGCGGGATAACACGATGACAACCCACTGTAACACCCGCTTTTCCTCCTTGAGCTTGAGGTACTCCTCTCTGTCGACGTTGGTAAAGCCCCATTTCTTCGAAACGATGATTTTCTGACGACCAGGGAACTTGTAGCGTGCACGACGGAGTGCCTCCTGGATGACGTTAGCGTTGGAGTCCTTGCAACGGACAGAAAGGAGGATTTGGCCAATGTCTACCCGAGCGACAGTTCCGTACGGTTTACCCCAAGCACCCCGCATACCGGTCTGTAGCCTGGCGGAGGGTCAAGCGATGGCACGAACGGACGCCTGGCGGAGCGTACCTATCAGCACCAGCGCAGGACAACATCTTGTTGATGCGGAGGACGTGGAACGGGTGAACGCGGACCCTCAGGTGGAAGGCATCCTTTCCGGCGGTCTTGGTAATGTACTTGTTGGCACAGATGCGAGCTGCTTCGAGAGCCTCGCTCGAGAGTTGTTCGTATTCGTCGGAGACTAGGTGGGCGCAGAAGGGGAAGTCATCGACGGAAGCACGCTTCCGACCCAGGTCAAAGATCTTAATCTGATTCTGACGTCAGCCGTAAATTAGGGGATGAGGCGGGGGGAAGGACCTTGGAATCAGGGACACCCCGGTTGTATCGGGACTTGGGATAGGGCTTGTTCTTGCAGTAGCGGTAGCAGCGAGCTGGACGACGTCCCATCTTGGTTTCTGTACGAGAGACACAGTAAGCGGACCGGCCCATCTAACGCTTGGGTCGCTAATCCATCGATTCCAGGCGGAATTGCGGATCGAAACATTGCCGGATTGCACTCACAATATGCCTGGGCGCAGGGTTGAGTGGCTGGGTATGAAAGAGGGGGAAAGGGAGAACTCACCAAAGTTTTTATGTACCGAGTGGGTTGGGTGGTGACTGAGGCGGACCCGGGACTCGCTGAGTAATCGGCTACAGGGCGGGTCTCGTGACTGCCACTTCCGCCTCCTCCGTCGTCCAGCTTTCATAAGCTGAGGTTCGTCCTCAGCCTCCCTTCGCTTTCACGATGAGAATACTATACAACCTTCGTTCTGCTGAGTAAACGAGCGCATGTCGCTTGTGGACTGCGGACCTGTCGCTTCTTTCTGATCTATCTACCGTGGATCTCGTCGTGCACATACTAACTGCTGGATTCCTCATACAGGTCGTTTTGTCGACATGAGTGCTGAGGCATCTCGTGCTCTCCCTTGATCGTCGTGCAACGCGTTTATTGCTCTAAGCTTGTCCGCTGTTTCTGCCGTTCGGCCCACGGTCTACCTCGACAGCAAAGGTCACGGACATGGTCGTTTCGAGGAAAGGTCAACGTTATACAACTCTAGCGATTACCCTTCTTACTGGACCAGGCCATTGCCGCTTCACAGAACAATACGATGGGCGGGTGGTAATCCAATACGTATCCTCCCCCCCCCTCCGAGTAGTGTCTTCTCCCCGAATGAAGGTTTCCCATGGGTTACCGCGAATGTATGGGCCTAAATTCGCCATATAACGAGGGAATGGATCAGGAGACTTACTAAAATGCGTCGATAACCCGATCCTTTGACGGTCGCAAGGGTTTTTGCCAGCTATTCACCGGCAAATCTATGCCTTGGTTGGGAGATCAAGTTGTTGCGATTACTGTGTCACGTACGTCAAAAAGAACCATTCCAACCTAATGTCGTAGCCGCGCCTCGAAAGTACTTCTCCGCATGGGATGTGTTAACATAAAGTTAACACTACTTACTCGTAGCATACCCTAGCATACCCCAAATCTCCTTTCCCTCGCTGGCCCGGTGCCACCGGGCTGTGCCGGCCCGGGAGATGGCCGTCCGATCACCTCCCTGATATAGAAACCAATGGCTTGGGCTGATCATTGTTCGGTAGCCGCCCGGGTAAAGCCGTAAACCATTGTCTCCAGCCACCGCATTGTCCTCATTTCCGGTTCTTATAAACTCAAGTGGCCAATGCTCCTCTCTCGTTCACTCGTGGTTTTCCCACCCACGCTCCCTCCCCCTCTTCCTTTCCTTCTCCGGTGCAAGCTCACCGTCCCACTTCACAGCTTTTCCAGACTCTCATTTACGCAAGTTAACAATGCTGTCGTCGCGTGCCGGTGAGTGCATTGGCCGGACTTTCTTAAACCCTCTCTGTTGAACACGCCTACTCTAGTCTTCTTTTTTGGCCTTAACGCCATTCGAGTCGTTGGCATCATATCCCTCATCCTTGTCTTCACAAGCAGCATCCTTGTCATGGTCACCGACATAACTGCCGTGAATACCTTTCTTGAAGATGTCAAAGACTCAGGAACCCCCGTTGATCAGCTACTCGAGGGGTGTGATTACATTGAGTACGTATCACTCCCACTTTTCCGCCTTTCGTCCCTTATCCTGGAATCCAGGAACAGCACAGTTCCAAACCAAACCGGGGGGATCTTTTGGGCTGTCGTCAATCGCCTGCTAATCATCACCCAAGTTATCCTCCTCACCCTCTCCGAATGCGGTTGGCCCCTGTCGGTCTTCGATAAATTCTTCCCGGTTCTTGGGACAGGGTTTGGTCTCGGCCCCCTCGGAGTCTTCGAATGCCTCATCGGAGCCACAATTCTCTCCCACTATGTTGATGACTTCGCTCTCGTCGCTGCTTTCTTCCTCTTTGCGATCGGCTGTCTCAACATTCTACTGGGACTCATCTTCGGCGTGAAAGCAAAGCAAAGGCGTTCGATTCGTGCTTGGAGGTCTGGCTCGGACGATGTCCTCCCACCCGTCGGCGAGAAAAGACCAGTATTTGCTCGTCCCGACAACTCTTACATGGCTTCGTTCTTCAAGCCGAGCGACAAACCGGAATTCGGAGCTGCACCCACCAACGGTGGCACCTCGGGCTTTGGGTTCGGGAAGCACGGCGAAAAGGCGGCCGGTCTCAAGGGTACTCATTCATTTACATCACTCCTTGGAGCTACTAAAATTTTGGGTCTTTATCCAGGTTTCCTAATCTCCAAGCCCCTTGAATCTCTTCCAAGCTATTCTCCACCCCGGAATCAACCCCGCAGTGTACGATCGCGGCCTGGCTCGGGCTCCTCTATCTATTCCACTTCCTCCGCGAACGCACCAATACCCCAGTTCAAGTCAAGTCACAGCGCGGTTTGACACCGTTAGCTTCTCATCTTTCCTGTAGACCAGGCTGGTTTTATAACTCTCTTCCTCAAGATTATTTTATTGTACTGGTATTCTATTGCTACGGTAGTCACGGTCCCTACTTGTATCTCTAGCTCTTCGCTGAACGTATATCACGCACTTTACGACGCAGACCAGATAGGAAGTGTCAAACTGACTAGAGCAGGGCGTCCACGCCCGCATCCAGTTTCGCTAAGTGGCGCTCTGTGGCACGTCACGATGAGACGATGCAGTGGAAGGTTGTCTTGCCAAGGGTAGTGGTGGGGGCGGTGAGGAAGGGAAGGGGACAGCGGCATGTCGGCCAATAGCCAAGGGGATGTGTGAGCGTGTATTTAGAATGGGGGCAGATTGACTTTCAGATTCAGTTACAGTACGATCCGAGCCCAAATCTTGGAAACATGTAGAATCCATGAGTCATGCGAGGCTCGACAAAATCTTCATTTAGTTGTATTTATCGACTTGGTAACGTCTAGCGTTCTTCACCTCTTCATAGTGCCGCCGGGTGGGAGCACATCTTTTCCTTTTTATACACCGGGAGAGCTCCTCCCCTGCGTCACGGCCCTCGAAATAGGCGCCATGTAGGAATCCCTATGATGTACCGTATACTTAGTTGAGGGAGCAAAAGGCGCGATCAATGAGAACGCCGCACGTAGAATTTCTGAGAGCAGTGTTCCCCGCTGAACCACAATCGACTGTCCACCGTTGCCCTCAGGTTGTCGTGGTGCTCTTGGAAGAATGAAGCCGGCCAGTTGGAATAGCTTCCCCGATATAGTGGATCAGAAAACCAGCGATAGAATAAAAACGCCTCTGGCTCGGGAATTGTGATGTTCGGGTACATCTTATGTAGCACGTCCAAGACTTCCTCCTTGATTTCTTCGTCAGTGAGCGCCTCGACTCGTTCCGACCAGTCACCCTAAAATCTCGACTGCCTCTAGTGTGAGAGCAGAAGTATCAGTTCGGGAAACGTACGGTTACAGTCGCAAATATGACCCCCGAGCCGGGGAAGAAGTGCTCATGATCGAGGCTTTGCCAGACGGGGTACTTCCCTCGTTCGCGATCTGCATACAAGGCGACCTAGGGAACGGTCTGCGTCACGATTCTACGGAACAGCGCGGATGTTGGAATCACCTCGGTGTCAAACCAAAACTTGTGTGGGAACTGGAGGAAGATTTTTGTATATATCCCCTGTGGACAACATAAAAGTGAGACCACAGCGATGGAAGAGTAAGGTAAAGATCGGCACCATGTCCATGCTGTGAATTGCCTCTCGCTTCCACAAGGGCAACTCTGGTTCGAAAGTTACATCATCGTATTTCAATACGCCCAAACTAAAGGTGACGAGGGCATAATCCGCAAATAATTTCGACCCATCGGCTAACGCGACCGTGACACCCTCGCTGGAGTAGGAAATGCTCTTGACGGCTGTGTTCAGCAAAACCTGTTCGTGCTTGAGGAACTCTTTGGCCTCTTCTTGAATAAAGGCCTTGAATCCCCGCTGATCAATGGAGAGTTCATTCTCCTCGGAGAACCCGCCTTGGTCGACGTCGTAAGTGAAGTTGTTGTTCTGTGGTATGTGAGACGGTAGATTTGCAGAGTTTGGATATAAACCTGCAGACATACCCAAGACGCGGCGATCCACGACGATGACTGATGTACAAATCAAACGAGAACAAATTGGCCAACGGTGTGTACGGACCTCCGGTGATTCTGAATACTCCCAATCCCAAAGAAAATACTCCGCGGCTTTTTGGCGTGGTGTTTTTATACTCGCGCCGGCGAGATCGTAAGCAGAGCGTGCACTGAGGTCCACCTGGTTCCTGTTTGCTCGTGCTCCGGCTCCTGCAGTCAGGTCAGCAAAAGCGTTGTCGAGGGCATCAAATTCATGGAGGTAGTCGATCTGTCCCGTGTAATCAAAAGTGGCTGAATCTTCCGGTGAGTCCTTCGTTCATGTAGTGAGGGGACTATTACTAGGAGACGCACACAAACTTTCGTAATACGCGTTGAAGTGAGTCTTTACTCTGTGTTTCTTGACGAGCCCCCAGATTGGATTCTCTGGTCCCTGACCTGGACCCCCGCCTGTTCCTTGAACCCAGTTCGCTCCGAGCTGGGATAACGGTGAACTGATGCGACAGATTCGGAGGGAGCGGCGTTACCTCGACGACTTTCTGCTTTCCCGGCGCACCGAAAGGGATGCTACGCAATCGTCCCCCAAGTTCGTTTCTCCCCTCGATGATTGTGAAGTTGGTTATACCATTCTCGCTAAGAGTCCTTGCAGCGATAATTCCAGAAACACCACCGCCAAGGATGAGCACAGAAGCATCTGTGGTTCCGGTTTTCTCCGCGCGGGGGGGGGATACACAAACGGCAACAGAGGCCAAGTAGCAAATGGAGGCGAGACATCGGGCGAGGCGAGAGGAGCCTGAGATCATCTTGACCTAGCCCCAAGTTTTCAAGGAAGGAGACGAATGGTAAGCACGAAAAACAGCGGCGGTCGGTGTGGCGAAATTTGCAGGGTCCGAACAATGAGGGAACGATGGATTTGCCGGGGCGGAATCCCCGTTCGATGTGTAGATGGCTTCGGGGAGATGGGCCGAGAAATTTGTCCAGACCGGAGGGAAGCAGCAATCCACGCAAGAAGAGAATACACAGACAAAGTTGGAGAGTCCATTCTGAGTTTCGACGGATAGATTTCAAGGTGGTGGGTGCCTTCACCATGCCTCTGGCGTGATCGTCGATCGCGACGGTGGCATTTAAAACCTCCCACTTCTCTCAAGCGACGCTCGTGGCCAACCTCAAACATCCCTTAACCACCGCTCGTATCATGGACGGGAAAGGCGTGGTTCCCATCCTTTCTCCCAACGATGTCGAGACCGCAGCCCAGGTTCTCCGCTCGTTCTGCCGTTTGCTAGTCACTGACTGGGTTCTATCACAGTTGATCTTGCAGGCTTATGCTCCGACGATGAACCTGCCTCCAGAGGCTCAAAAACGCCTGCAAGGAGAACTTTTTGAAGTTCAGAAGCGTCCAGAAGCTTGGGGTCTCGCAATTCCTTTTCTTCAGCATTCCGATCCCAACGTCCAGTTCTTTGGCGCCCACACCATCCAAGTCAAGATAACAAGGGACTGGCACGTCTTCCAGCCTTTGTGGACTTTGTTTCCCATTTGACACTCGTCCAGGGAGACTTTACCCCCAGGAGACCCGCTCCGGCTTCGTGATCTCGTCTTGGACCTCACCACCTATTCGATGTTTGCAGGACGGAGTAGATCAGTATTACGAAAACTCTTCGTTGCAGTAAGCCACTGGATGCCTCCTCGCTGCTCGGATTTTAATTCTCCTAGATTACGGCTACTGCTATGAAATTATCCACGAACCAATCCCCGGTGTGGCCAAACTGGATTGCCTTCTGCATAAACTACTTTTCGGGGAGAAATATCTCGACGGGGGATATCCTGGACTTCCTGGCCATAGTCGCAGAAGAAGCAGAAACCACAGAACTTTTACCGAACCAAAAGTAGGAATATAGTATAATGATATGGGACTATTCTCACAAGCCCTAACAGATCCGCGTTGAAGGAATCCATTTCCCAGGCAGTTCCAGTCGTGATGCAAGCGGTCATGTCTACTATCGAACAACGATCCACACTTCCTTCGCGACAATTTGAGTCTGCTTTGCGATGTTTTGCGGCCTGGATGCCTTCAATTCCTGCAAGGTACTTATATCAGAATTTAGTTCAACACCGCTTGCAGAACACCAGACCCTTAGCGACATAACCCCGGCGATTCCACCCCTGATATCTCTCCTAGAACCGACTTCCGGTTCTCCACCTGCTTTTGACGAGTCTTCGTTTGTTCCTGCTTCCGATGCGCTACAAGAACTAATGGCACACCCTCCATTCTACGATGGGTCTGGTGCCAAGACCCTCACTGAACCCTTGCTGGTTTGGATCGAAAAGTGGGGTGGGGCCATAGTCGGAACATCCATCCAGAGTATGATTACAGCAGCGTACTGTGACGGTGATACTGACAAGCCCATCAGGCGGGTCTGTGGATGCTGTTTCCCACTCCCTTTGCAAACTCCTCGTCGCATTGGGTGAACAATCCGCATCGTATTTCGCCACCAACATTACGTCAAGAGCAACGGTTTCCCCTTCGGGACCCACGAAATCATACTTAGTCCAGGCGTATTTACGCACGCTTTTATCATACACCGGATTGCCTGGATACGCTGGCCTCGACGAAGACGAGAGCGAGATGACGTTGGCGTTTTGGTACTTGTTTCAGGAGTCGCTCTGGACGGCAGATTACCACCCGGACTTCGATGAGGACGGAACTGGCCCATCGGGACTGGAAGGGGAGCAGGCTACCGTAACGCAGGCATTGTACCGTGAATTGGTTCAGGTACTGCGAAGAAAGATTGTCTGGCCAAGCGACAGTTCATGGTCGAGAGGCGAGTGTCCCTTTCCTCGGTTACATTCTGTCTTACCTTGTCGTGCAGATCAGTGCGAGAGGTTCCAAGTGTTTGTTCACTATCTCGAATATCGATTCGCGGGGGACTGACCTCGGCGTAGGTACAGGCGTGACGTCGGTGATACATTGATTAACGCGTGAGTATCCCCACCAGCATCCGCTCTCGAATATCTCTGGTAACTTATGACAAGTTATTACATCCTGAGGTCGGACCTCACAAGCTATTGCGTCAACGACGTCATCGAGCGTCTTCGTGCGGGGCCGGACTCGAGAGGATGGGATGTAGGTGTACTCAAATTCACACGTTGCGGCTCAGTTGACTGGGTGATCCTCAAGGAAATAGAGGCAACTTTACATTGTTTAATGTCCATTCAAGAGGCATCCCCTGTCGAAGATAACGTAGACCTCAAGCGGCTCTTTAATTCTGATATCCTTGGATTATTCCCAAAAACTGGGTCTAGCCGTGTGCGGAGAACTACCGTTGTGCTGATTGGTAATGACAAGCATTGTCTCGTGTATTTCCGTCACTAATGACGACAGGCTCCTATGCGTCTTGGTTCACTACGCAACCGCAAAGTGTCACAAACGGGCCGTCGCCATTGATGAACTCTATTCAATATGTGGGTGAAGCATTATCCGAGCCATCTCTGTGTCTACCGGCAGCAAATGCTCTGAGGAGTCTCTGTGACTCCAACCGGACGGCGCTTGCCCCTCATCTGCACGCTTTCGGTGCTCTCCACGCAAGCCTTGCGAACATTCCTGTAAGGGTCGAGCCGATTCCATCTGCTTCCGTTGGCTTATGGTTCTAGGATACCGAACGATCAAAAGTCCTCCAGTCAATATCAAGCGTTGTTCAGGCCTTGCCGCCAGAGGATGAAATAGGACCCGTGGAGGTACTGTGTTTATTCCCGGCCACTGAACAAGTAGCCTGTGTTGACGTTTTACAGACCATCGTGAACCCCATCGTCACAAGACTTTTCGAGGCGCTTCAAATGTCTTCCCGCGTACGCTCCAAAGATACCTGCTCTGCACGTGAGCTGATGGCCGCCTAGCTCCCTGAGGATGCCAGACACCTTGCTGTTCAACAATTACAAGCTTTGACAGGAGTTGCCAAGGGTCTAACGCGTGTATCCGATTCGCCCCCAGGGATGGATGATTCTCCAGAGGCATTGGAGGAGACTGAAAGACTAAATAGAGCTCGACAGGATGCAAGGATGACCGGCCTGCGTGACACGATAATGCAAGTGATTACATCGACAGTTGAACTTTGGTCCACTGACGCCAGTGTCGGAGACGTAGGAATTTATATTTTTCATCTCGTCGCGCGCTCACCCTTCCTTCTCAGACACTCAGCGAATTCATCAAGGCGATGACCTCATTACCCTCTGATATGACACTCATATCGTTGCCTTCTGGTCCATTGCTAAAGATTGTTTGTCTGGCGGCACAGAAACAGCTGACTGGCGCCTGGTTGTCCCTGATCAGTATGCTCGTCGTTCAGCTGGATCCCCCGTCACTGCTACCTTCTAGGTTCAAAACGACCAATGAGGGGACGCACATGGTTATATCACAGACTTTACCGGGGCTGTTACAGGATTCGTTGATATTCCTCGGCAAACCGGGAGTGATGGAGGACGTAAGCCATCCCATATTATTTATCACCACACACTCTCATCGTTGATTCAGAACCCGGACATAGTGCAAGGATTCTTTTCTTGTATGGAGTCGGTAAGCTCCGCGTCACGCCTACGCCATGCAGCTTTTCATTCGTGGTGCAGTTTGCGAACCATTTTGTTATTTCCTTCTATCACTTGCCTGGTGAGCTCTTCAACTCACTGATGCAATGTGCAATCGCCTCGCTCGGATTGCAAGAGAGGTATTCGATGGTTGCAGGATGTGCTTTCATCGTTAGTCGGCGTTCTATCTCGTTTTCAGAATTTGGATTAAGGACGATTTCAGTCAGCGATTCTACACAAGACATCAAGTCAGGATGAACTGGCTGAGGCTAGGTCAACATTGATGAGTAATTTCGGTCGTGGAATCATGCAGGGAATCCTATGCGGGTTGGCTGGTGTTGCACCTCGTTCTGTTATTCAGAACTTGATCACGGTGCTTGTCTGGCTCCTCACCAGGGTGCCTGGGGATAGCCGGATTTGGGCTCGTGATGTTCTAGTCGGGGTACGTAATGGAGGGACACCTTGACCTGCTCTTACGCAAGTCTGCTTCCCAGAACGACTTTGTGCAATGCAAGGCTGATAACGAGACGAAGGAGAAATTTTTGACCGTACTGAACCAGTTGAGTCGATCCCGCCTCGAGCCGTTCCTCGAAATCCAAGCTGAACGGGATGACTGGCAAAGGAGCTCCAAGGGGAGCATGAAACGAGTTAAGGACGCAGCGAACCAGTTTGCACTTGTCGCTCGGGGTTTGGAAGGATCTGGGTTTGGATACGGCGCTTCGCAGCTTTAGTTTCGGCAAAGTCCGGTGGACGATGGAGAATGCCGAGCGAATGGGAGCGACGGAACGGGGACGACGGAACAAAGTACCTAAACACCGACGGTTTCGAAAGTGTTGGAGATGAGAAAAAATAATGTGGAAATGGACAAGTATCGCCTGAACCTTCCTTATTTGGCGACTTTTCCCCCCTCTCCTCCTCCCGCCTCCCCTGCCCCCCACGCCGCTCTCAAACGCGACTGATGTCGGCCGCAGAGGGTGAAAACAGTTCGACAGACACTCTCCCCGAGCTAGGCTACCCTTCCCCGGGCCCAAATGGTAAATCCACCCCCTCTCCACCGACAACCCCGATCCTCCGCCTCACTCCTCTTCAGCAGACTCTGCCACAAGTCCAAAGTCCGCCGCCACCGACAACGACTCTGGCGACGCTTCCTCCAGTGAAACCAACAAACCCGACCCAAAGGCGAAACCGGACGGTTCCCCTTCCACTTCCGTCAGCGCTAAACCAAAGTCGTCAAGACACGCCCGCTCACCATCTCCATCACCTCCGCCTCCCCCCACGCGACCGCCTTTGCGGACCATCCGCCTGGAAATCAAGCTCGGTGGTCCCAACAATTATGAAGTCAACCTTTCTACGCTCGCCAAGGAGACCGATCAACGTCCCCCGACTCCAGAACCCGTTAAGCGTGATTCAAGTGACAGTGAGGGGGAGGCAGAAGCCGGAGACGAGGGAAAGCCCCAACCCAAGAAAAGAAGAGTACGTGCTTATACCCCTCTGGCCCACTCTCATCTCTTCTAACATCAAGCTCCACCAACAGCGCCGGAATGCTGGAATGGAATACTACGACACATCTGACCCCTTCATTGACGATTCCGAACTCCCTATGGATGAGCGGACGTTCTTTGCGCAAACGAAGCAGCAAGGTTTCTACGTGTCCAGTGGCGAGGTTGCACTTCTCAAAGACAAGTGCGTGACAACGGTTCGCAGAAACGAACCAAGGAACACGATACTGATCTCTTTACTAGACCAACGAGAAAGCCGAAGAGCAAGAAGGTTAATTTACTGAGTCCGGCCGGAGTATTAGCTACGGTTGGATCTACTGGGAATGCCAAGGACGCGCCGAACGGCGTCGAAGACGACGATAAGAAGAGGAAATCTGCCGAGGAGCACAGCGAGGCGGTCAAGAAGAGGCGGACCGACGTTCGCCCATTCCACCCAGAGCTCGAGCAGATGATTGAGTCCCTAAAGGTGGCAATCGCAAACGGTAAGTGCAAGTCGAGACATCCCGCTTTAAATCGTATCAACTCCATCGTCAGAGTCATGGGTAAAGGGGAAATTCCCCCCAGCATTAAAGCCCACGTTAGCCCAAGTCGCCCTCAAGGCAGTCATCCTTGGAGAGTACGACGATAACTTCTTCAACCTTATGCCAAAAATATTCCCGTACAACAGGTATACGCTTAGTGTAAATGATTCTCCTAACCCTGCTTCTACACCCTCACAAGTTTTCATAGAAACTTATCAAACGCCTAATTTGGAAAGACCATATTGCTATTCTGACCGAAAGGCAAAACGAACTGCTCGCAGAACTGGCCGAGTTGACGAAGGAGGGCTTTGCTAAAGCCCAAGAGGAGTGGGAGAAGAGTATTACTGTCTGGGGTACGTAAACTATGGTTCGTTCTCCGCTTCAACTTACATCTCTCCCCTAGAGAAACGACAAGAAAAACTCAAGGCAGAAAGTACTGAGGCGGGGTCGGTATCCGGAGACGCAGCTGCCACCGGGAGCGTCGCTCCTCACGCCGGCGACGAGACAGCCGCAAGTGGCGCAGAAGATGCAGCTCCCAAAGCTAACGCGAAGGAAACGCATCCACCGGCGAAGAAATACCGACTCACCGAGTCAATGAAGTCGATAATATGGCAGTTGGTCTGCCTCAGTAACGAGTGTTGCAGAATCGAGAACGAACGGAAGTGAGTACTTTCCCAAGTATCAGGGGTGCAAACGCCTGACACTGAGGCCTAGCACCCTCGAAGGAACTGGTCAAAGCGTCAGCGAACAGGGGGTGAGGAAAAGCCTATACCAGAAGGTACGCTGTCTACCTTGGCCGCCACCTTTCCATTATGTCTCATCAATTACGCAGATTGTGCAGGCGTTCCCTCAGGGTTGGATATCTTCTGGACAGATCTCGAGAGAAGGCAAGTCATGAACTTTCAACTGTGCCTTGGCACACTAACACCCTGACATCTAGTGAGCTCGATGAAGAAGAGACTGGAGAAGGAATCGATGGAGGATGGTGATTGACCTGCGTGATTGACACAGATGCTCTTGTGTCGATTTTTTCTCGCCTCTGGGCGCACACTGGGTTCCATTACCGTACTGTACTACCATTTTCGCTTGTGCTCTGCTAAGTTTATTTCTTCGTTTATATCTCGCTGGCATTGCCTAGCCTGGAACTCTGGCCACACGTACGGCGTTCGATGGCAACAGTACGCACGCCAAAAAGCGTCAATATCCAGACCAGGCGTTTTCATTCCTTAACGGCATCACTGTTACTGGGGCGGAGGGGAAGTTCAACGTAGCCATATCTGGCGCGTTGTTGTACATATCCC
>QFEV01001023.1:0-15429 GCA_003316405.1 Thelephora aurantiotincta
TAGGAAACTCTGGGAAGGAGAGAGATAGGAAGAGTCTGGAGTTGGGGGACCTTCCCTCTCAGAGCTTAGAATGAGGATGTAGAAGCTGGGGTGGGTGAAGGATCCTGGAACCTGAGATCCTGGGTTGACTGGATGGAGTCCTTAGATGATGATGCTGTGACAATAGTAACCTTGAGACCTTGAGACAGACAGACTGGACAATGACCAGATGACAATATGACTGTGACAATGATAGAGACCAAGACTGAGCTAACTAATTCCCCTTGTAGGAACTAGAGAGCCCTTACCTAAAAGGCTTCTTAGAGAAGGTACTCTGGCAGAAGGCATGATCCTTCTCCAGAGGTAACACTTCCAATCTAAGAACAAACCCTTTAGGGAAGAAACCTGTAGGAAGAGACTTCTGGAAGAAACTCCTAGTGGGAAACTTGTTTTATTAGGTGTGTTTAGTTAGAGTATTTATACTATTCTACTGGTGGCAGTGCTGTAGCTTCTGCCTCTTTCCAAGGGCTTCTATGGTTTTCATGGCCTTCCTAGAGTCACACTTCTGGAACCTTCTTTCTCCAGAAAAGGGAGGATAAGTCCCATGTCCAAGCATTTCCCTGGGTCCCATGAGAACCATTTCCCTGCCTTTCTCCCACACTTCTCCTTCCTTGTCTTTCTATGACCTTCCTCAAGGTTCCATAAGTATCTTTCTTCCCATCCTTTCTTCTCTACCCTTCCACAACCTTCCATAGCCTTCCATGGTGGATTCTTACTCTTCTTCTTTCCTATATTCCCTTCCCAGGTGTTCCTGTAATCTGAAATTCTCTCCAGAAAAGTGCTGGCCTATTCTCAGGTGTGACAGCATATGGGTGAACGCCATCCTGTGAGAGGATCATCATGTTTGAATGACCCTTCATATTCACCATATCCTTTCCCCATCAGAGGTCATATATTGTGTAGTAGACACCCATGCTGTAACATTGATCAAGATGATTGTTGCAGATGTAGAGGTCATTGTGGTCCTTTGCAGTGAATGCAGGTGCATTAGTGTTGTACTGTTTGCCAAAAACGCGAGCAAGGAGGTGGTCCTTGAGCTTTGTTGTAAAGTCCTGAGGGGGTATTAGAATGAGAGCTGAAGGTGGGGAGCACCATCACTCACCTTGAGAGTGGGGTCACCCATAAACTTTGTTGATAGTGCATAGAGGTCCACATAGTCTTTGTCCCTATTCACAAGCAAGTAGTGCTGCAGTGGTGAGGCACCCTCAGTAGCATCTTGACCAGGTCAAGATGCCTTCTGACTACCTGTCTTCCTCCTCAGCACATTGATGTACTTGTGGTAGTAGCACTCCATTCACTTGTGTTTTGCAATCTGGCACTCAAATTGGATCTTGTTGGTCTGTGTATCACTGGGGATAAGATGCAGTTTTCCAACCAGGTACACTGCAAGTACACTGCAAGGAAATGGATAATGTACTGACCACATACCCACTCAGCACACTGCAATTACATTTGGAATTTTCCCAGCCAGTTTTCCTGCAGTTTCCCTGCTCAGGGAATTTTCAGCACATTTTAAATGTCCCCACCCAGTATTTCTTTCAGGAAAACCTCAAGGACATTCAAAGTGTTCCCAATCAGTGTCCCTGCAGTGTCCCTGCACAGCACACTCAAAGTTTTCTTTCAGTTTTCCAGGTGGTGCCCTCAGGGTATACCCAGGAGGTAAAATGGGCAGAACACTGTGAATGTTCCAAGTCATGTGACTGGAGTTTCCCCATTGGGAACACTGTGGGAAAACCAAGAATTTCCTGAAAGAAGTTCCTATGGTTTACCTGAGTGGCTCATTCAGAATTTCCTTTGGGTAGTGTATTTGCAGTGTACTGGGTTGGAAAAATTGAAAATGAACTGAGGCAGTGTACCTGCAGTGTACCTGAGTGGCACATTTGAAATGTCCTCACAGTGTCCCCACAGTGTACTGGGTTTGGTACATTTCAAATGGAAACTGGGAACACTGCAATCACATCTCAAGGAAATTGCAAATTTGGGATTTTCTTGAATGGGATTGCAGTTTACCCAGTGTTTATTTGAAATGTACCAAACCCAGTACACTGTGGGGACACTGTGAGGACATTTCAAATGTGCCACTCAGGTACACTGCAGGTACACTGCCTCAGTTCATTTTCAATTTTTCCAACCCAGTACACTGCAAATACACTACCCAAAGGAAATTCTGAATGAGCCACTCAGGTAAACCATAGGAACTTCTTTCAGGAAATTCTTGGTTTTCCCACAGTGTTCCCAATGGGGAAACTCCAGTCACATGACTTGGAACATTCACAGTGTTCTGCCCATTTTACCTCCTGGGTATACCCTGAGGGCACCACCTGGAAAACTGAAAGAAAACTTTGAGTGTGCTGTGCAGGGACACTGCAGGGACACTGATTGGGAACACTTTGAATGTCCTTGAGGTTTTCCTGAAAGAAATACTGGGTGGGGACATTTAAAATGTGCTGAAAATTCCCTGAGCAGGGAAACTGCAGGAAAACTGGCTGGGAAAATTCCAAATGTGATTGCAGTGTGCTGAGTGGGTATGTGGTCAGTACATTATCCATTTCCTTGCAGTGTACTTGCAGTGTACCTGGTTGGAAAACTGCATCTTGTCCCCAGTGTGAAGTTATTAATCTGGTGCTGTCAGATCAGACCTACCCTGGCGAACCCCAACAGACCAGATGGTCCATATCTGACCAGACAAGGGAATATCAGGTCAGATCCTGTCATGACAAGTTTGCTGATGTACCAACTCCTGGCAGTGTTCCAAGAAATAGGATTACCATACCATCTCTTCTGTCATGTTTTTGTCCTTTTCTTCACAAAGTTCAACTCTTTTTCACTCATTCCCATTCATGAACTCTCTTTTTTTATGCTTGCTTCATGAATCACATGATACTTTAGCTAGACTATTTATCATTCTAACTATTTTCTAGTGACTCATTCCTCATCAGACTCAGTCAACTTGTATAAGGGACTCCCTAGAGGAAAGTAGGCAGGAACTGGATCAGTTACTGCCACATTCTTCCCCTGGTGGTAGGGCTCCTGCCCCTGCTCTTCCTCCTCCACTGTGAAGTCCTGTGCCAGCACAGTGACTCCAATCCCAAACTCCACCAGGTCTACCTCTCCTTCATCATCCCCATCCTCTCCCTCATCCTCCAACTTAATCAAAACCATCTGTCCATAAGCTGGAGGAGGTCCCAAACCTGGAGGAGGAACTGGAATGGGCAAGGGCAAGGATAGTGTTGGTGTCCTCACATCATCATCTAAGGCCTCCTCAAGATCAGCACTCAGCTGATTTACCCTCAGCATCTCCTCCACCTGCTTCTCCTCAACAGCCTGAATCCTATCATCCACCTGAAGGTTCCTCTCCTCCTGCTGCTCCCCAAACACCTCCAGTTGCCTCAAACAATCCTCAATGGCCGTCTTCCAGCCAATCATCTGAGTCCAGTGTTCCTGAAGCTCTGTCAACCTGTCATGAAGACTCTGAACCTGAGTCTCCAACCCATCCATCCTCCCCTCAAACCCAGGGAGGATGTGGTTGTCCATCTGGGCAAACCACTGTTCTCCAGCAACAGTCAACAGGTTGTTAGCCTGCAGCTGTGCCTTCATCCCCTCCAACTCCTCCCCTACCTTCAAACAGTCATGGTGTTCAAACTGGTGGTTCAACCAGTCTCACTGATGCTCCTCCCTGGCTGCCATAAGCCTCCTCTGAGAATCAATCAGTTCCTGCCAATTGCTTATCTTGGATTCAAGAGTGGCAATCTTCATCTTGATCATGTCCTCCCTCAGGGTATTGAAGTCAACCTATATTGGTCAATGGTTAATGATAATTGAACACATTTCCTGTTGACCACTTATCCTGGCATTTATGGTGGCTGATTCCTCAGCCAAAGCGAGCCCAACAACCAATGTGTAGCCCACACAAGCTGCCATCTGCTGATCTAAACCTGTCACCCTCAAAGATGGATCCAGAGGAAAACCCCTCTCAAGCAACCTGGCAAATTGGGTCCCAGTAAAGATGCACCTGATGTACCTTTGTGACCAACCTACTTCAGCAAGAACAAAATCTTTGAAGAATAATTCATCAAAGGTCTCATCCTTCCAGTCAGTACAGATACAGTCATAAACAATTCCCATCAATCACAGATTAGTTCCAATCTAGCCTGATAAGGAACGGAAAGCATATACCTGGTCCTGGGTATGGGGTACCCCTCCTAGATAAGCAGTTGGCCTGCCTGTTGGTCCAATCATACAACTGGACCCACAAAGCCCACTCAGCAACATCATAACAATGTAGCATCTCAGCCTTGGCCTGGAGCATGGTGGTGGGGTTCTCAGTGTTGTTGTGGTAGAAAGACATAAAGGAAGAAATGGAGAGATGATAGGATGGTAGGATAGTAAGTTGACAGGTTGTCAACTGGTAGCAATCAATGGAAAAGCTGGGGAACATTCCACTTTGACCCCTAGTCCTTATATGGACCCCCAGCCAGACCTGTGGCACCCAATCAGATTGCAACCCTTTATCAAACAACTCTTGACCCTGACCCACTGGATGAGTCACTCAGGCCACCTTTCTTCTGTGGACCCTGTTTCAGATTGTATTGCCCTACTAGGTGGCCATTCCTTTTATGTATTCCCCACTGTCACCCCTATCTTTTGTATTATGATGGACACATAGGGGCTGCACAGCTACCTCTTATCTAGACTCAGTCCAGGCTTATCCTGGTCCACCTGTAGCTTACAAACAGTACCATACATGGTCTGTGCACAGGCTCCCCAGTAGTATATAGACCCTAGGTACCTTTGTTGTAACCCCCCAGTCTTGATATCAAGGATAATCCACTGCGATCTTTGGTTTACTCCTTGATCCCTCCTGTCCTCCTGTCTTCCCCTTGACTACTATCTTATAGTCCTTTGAGTTCTACTCAGTGAACTCTCCTCCCTACCTTGTATACTCCAGTTTAGGGACATCCTCCCTGTTTGGTTATTGGTGCAAGTCCCCTTGCTAGTTGGATAACTGGTAGGAGATATGAACTCTGTCCCCTTAGTCTCCTGAGTTCAGCTAGTTGCTGATCCATGCCTCCAGCTTATGACAAAAGTTATAGCTGAGTATACATCTCCAGAATAGGTTGTAGTGCCAGCTCTGACATCTTCTACCACACAATTCTATACCTACTCAAAACAGTACACATCTTAAACCAGACCAAAGCTGAGAGCTAAAGGAGCAGGAACCTACTCCAGTGAATCATTAATCATGTCCTGAAAACCAGTCCTCATCACATGTTCTTAAAGCTACTGAGCATAATGTTGTGTCAAGGAAGCAGTGAAGTTTACTGCCATAGACCACCAAGGAGTCAGTGGCAACCAAGATAATCAACTGGTCCTCATATCCTAGTTATCTGGGTTGAGTTGGTGAGCTCCCTGCAAGTTTGTGTTTATACCCAGCAGATTGGAATCCAGCTTCAAGTTCAGATTACCCTAGAGAATCACAGTTCACATACTCCTGCCATTGTATGTGATGCCATTTTATGTGATCTCTCTTTTATGTTTGATTCACAGTCCACCAAGGGATGAATCAGGGTGCCTGTGTAGTTCACTCTTTAACACTCCTACATGACCCTGACCTTTGGATGAACACCAAGATCACCTTCATGTCTAACTCCCCCATGCCACTGATCAATGAGATGACAGGGAAAGTATTGCACAGGAGGATCTTCGAGCATTTTGGAAGGTGAGCGAGGTGATCAGACAGGTAGAGGAGATAGCAGGAGGGGTAACCGTAATGGCCGCCGAATGCCGAACCTTGATTCTCACAAATTCCATACTCATCGCAGCTTTACTCATTTTCTGCTTCACCAGAGGAGTCTCGAGAACGGAGTCCGCGCAGGACTGACAAGCGCATCTATATGATGTTGTACAACAAATAAGTACGATTCAAAGGGAACGATGAAGAGTTAAGATTATGAGTTTAAAACCGGCTTTCGCGTTTAATTTCAGAGCTTGGTCTTTGCCTTGGCAGCCTGAGAAAGAGGAACATGTGAGTTCTTGACCATTTAAACGTCGAAAGTTGTAGTTTCACCTTCAGCACACCATCGAGTTTCGTAGCGAGCATCATATTTCCCTTAGTCTTGAGCTTTCCGCTCATAAAAGCCTTCTGCCCATCCATCTACCGTCCAAACGACGAACACCATCAGCCTCTTCCCCTAGCCAAGCAAAGGAGTAGAGGTCCGACCTTTGCCTCGGCCAAAGCTTGGAACGTCTCGTCGGTCATGATGAGCGTCACGCCCGGTTTGGGGTTGGCGGCGCCCTTGTAAACTTTGGGCTCGTTCTTGACGTCGATTGTCCAGGTGGCTTCTATGCCTTCCTTGTTCTTGATTTGGAGCTCGAAGATCGCGTTTGTCTAGATTAGATAACACGGTGAGTCTAAGCAGAACAGCGGAAAGACGGCGGAAGAGGGAGAGAGAGAGAGAAAGGAGGAGAGACGACGAACCTTCTTCTGCAGGTTCTTCTTCTCTTGATCACTGAAAGCCTGAAGACCATTATTGAGCTGGACGAGAATGTCCCCAGTCTGTTGAGCATCGAAGGTTCGCGAACAAAGGTTATGACCACGATGCAACTGAGTCAGCAAACATCCAAGAGAACCAAAGCCAACGCTCACCTGGAAACCAGCCTGCTTAAGGTCAGACATGACTTGGATGACGAATGGTTCGAAAGAACGTAGGATATGGTTTGGTAAGAGTGACAAGAGCTACAAACGCTACGACGACGCAAGGGCACGGTGGGTTTCCCGCCCTTTCATGTGATTCCCGGATTTGACGCGATCACTTGAGCCGATCTGATCGTTGGTCCTGACGGACGACCGTTTTCCGAGGATCCGCCCTCCTTGCGTACCACACGTGAGTCCAATATATACGAATAAAACAGTAGCTAGCATCCTCCGTGCTCCAAACAAAAAAAATGTACAAGCCAAACGTATGTGCATGAAGGTAAAGGTCCTCCTCTCCTCCATCATTACCAGCGGTCATCAACCATGACCCTGATTCGACCCTGCGGTCTTCGCCTCCCTAACCCTGAACTTCCCGGTCCTGATTAAAATCTCTCGCAGCTGCTTGTTCATCATCATACCTCCAGGCAGTCCCGACAGGGGGGGTGGATTCAGATCCGGGGCGAAAGAACCCAATTTCCGCGCCGGAGGATAACGAGGCTCAGTCGCAACCAAATCCTTTTCCACATCCTTCCTTGCAGGCTTCGGATGTTGTGCGCGTGTAGGAATAACAGACCGACCAGGTCGCTCGTCATCGTCGTCGGAGTTGTCGGAGATACGAAAGATCTGCCGACTCTTTCCAAATAATTGATGGTCCGAGTTCAATGTGCCGTTCTTTCGAGAATCATTCCGTGGGGGTAGATCTCCGCGATCGAGCCCATTCTTGTGTATCACCTTCTTTAGAGGTTCTGTCTCAGGAGCCGTTATGCGAGGGTACTCCGGCTCTCGGTAAAGCTTGGGATTGAAGTATTTGCTCGTCCGCTCCTCCTCATCCGCCCCAGCCATATCGGTAGGTTTTGTAGTCGAAGTCGCCTCGTGCTGGGCGGACGTTTTACGAACCTGGGGTTTGCAAAACCGCCGCTTGAGCTTATCTGGATCGACGAAGGAGAGTTGTTTCCCTAACTTCCTCGGTTCAGGTCCCTTGGTCACCCTCTGTCGCTTGACATCCCTCGAATCGTCCTGGGCAGAAAAAGCGTCCGAAGGTTTCCTTTTTGACCCAGTATCCGGGGCCTTCTTCTTGGACTGGATCCGGGCAACCTCGAACTCCTCCCCCTCGACGCCTCCAGAGGTACCGATGTTCTCCAGCCCTTTGATTCCTTCAGCCCGTTCTTTGCCTTTTGCGCTCCGCAAAGCGCTCGGGAACGCAGAATCCTGTCCTTCCTGCGGGAGGGGAGAGGGGGTCCGGGGTATGGGTGAAAGCGCCATCCGCACTGAGCGACGATGTTCGTGAATCCTACTTCGCTTTGTAGGCTGAGGTATAGGGAATCCTTCATCAGAGGTACTCGAGCATCGGCGTTTCCGCCCAGTGGACTCCTGTTCGTCCGTGGGGACAGCTGACGTACGCCTCTGCTCTATGAGAACGGTAGGCTCTGGCGGAAGTTTGGAGGGTGTCCGGGAGGCCACTTTCTCGACAACGGGATCAGTCCGCGAGGCGAGCTTGGAAGGAGCTTTGGAAGAGGTGGGTTTTTCTCGGTCGTGAGCTTTCGAACTCTTGGTAGCCCTCCTTCGAGGTTTCGTGGTGGGTTTGGACTTCTTCACCACAGGGCCGCGACCGTTCTCAGAGTCGTCTTCGAGTTCATCGACTTCTTTGTTCTCATCCGCAACGGCACTATGCTGGGACTCTACGTCGTGAATGGCTACAATTAGGGGAAGTGATGATTGTCGAGGTTCACCGGTGGTTTTACCCGCCGGAAAAATAACCTCCGTAGGCTTGTCCACCGATTTCGGAGGTTCGGCATCCACGACTACCTTGTTCTCATCTTGCGTGCTCGCATACTCGAGAGAGCTCTGGGTATTCCCTGTAGCATCCTCGATTTTTCTAATGTCCGCCACCGACTCGTTAACCTGGACCAAGACGGAATCCCCGTCCTGCGCTATCGACTTATCGGGTTGGGATGGAGAACTTTGTTTCCTGAGCTCAGATGGTTGATTATTTTGTGGTGGCGGAAGATGCTTGACTGGTGGGATAGGCTGAGACGACGGGACGGATTGAGATAATTGAATAGGTTGGGATGATGAGTTTTGTTTTGAGGGTAACGATAGCTCAACGTCATCAGATGCTGGGACCAATACCACCGGTGCAACATCCCCATTTTCACCCCTGATGGGTTTTCGTGTCGAACCAGCCTCGGAAACGGGTACCTTATGGTTTTGCGCTTCAAGTGGTCGGCGGGCCAGGGACTTCTGACGAATGCTCTTCGCTAGCCGATCCAGGGGAGAAGGTGAGGGTCCAATGATCAATTTCTGGGCTACTTTGGAGGGCGGTTTCGAGCGAGGTTTCGGGGGAGGGAGCTGAGCAACGGTAACCTTAGAAGCAGGCGGTACCGGGGCTGGATCGTGCGTGGTCGGTACTGTTTCCTCTGAATCTCCCCATTGGAAAGCCAGCTCGATAGCTTGAGTGATTGACTCTCCAAATGCAAAAACTCGGGGGGGATTCTTGGCCATAGCCTCCTTTGCCTGTGGAGGTTTAGAAGCAGCGGGTAGTATGGATTCCTTGACTGGGCTAGACAGCATCATCACTTGGCCCCCCGGAGATGAGTCTACCCCTGGATTAGGATTTGGCACCGCGACGACTGGATCATCACGTTGAGATCCTGGCAGCTCAAAACTCGGACCACCTGATGGTTCGTCACCCAGATGAGCCCACGCCGGACGGCTTTCCGAAGATGGTAACTGAGAACCGGATACAGCTTGCAGGCTCGTGTGAATACTCGTGGGGCTCGTAGGGTGATTTTGCCTCTGAGGATTGGAGGAGGAGGATGGTAACGGGGATCGCAGCCGAGGCGGTTGAGCGGGGGGTGGGGGTGAAGGATGCTGGGGCCGAGATTCAACAGGGGCCTGACGAGTTTTGGGGACCATTTCGGGCTTCGGCTCAACATTATTCATCTCGACATCCTCATGGGCGCCGACGGGAGACGACGGTCGGGAAGAGTATACATCTGAGCTCATCTCGGTCTCGCGGTCGTCCCAGATCCCCTTTAGTGCACCGGGGGAGGGGGGCCATTCCTCTGGAGTTGTAGCACGAGGAACGGAGCTGAGACGTGCAGGACTGGAGCCTATCTCCAACGCGCCTCGCACTATAGGTACGATTCAACCAATGTGAACAGGTTGACCCAGAAGAGGCGTACTTACTGTTCGGAATCCGACTTTCTGGAGCCCTTCCTGACCGACGGTGAAATGTGAGCAGAGAACTTCTATGGATGTAAATTGTCCAGACCTGATGACCGCGGAGCTTTGGGTTTCTTGTTGGTCTGCTTTTCTGTACCTCGGGTAAGCAGGGGGATGCATATAATGCGCTTGAAGCTCACCCAAGATCTTCAATCGGATATCTTCTGGCATGCATAGACGTCGCGCGAATTCATCTAATCCTGGAACAGCCTTGTGCCATTTTCGCCGGTAATGCTGCATGGGCGATCGTTCGCTCGCAGCGGACGTAGTTGAAGCTACTTTCTGCGCGGCGGCGACAGGGGCGCATGTTGCCGGTTGGAGATGAAGCCCGAGGTCAGGTGAGGGGTCGGGGGCTTCTGCGAGTAGTTTGGCGGCCTTTTCGTCCTCCTGCTGCTTCTTCCTGATCTTGAGTATGTCACTGGTGATAATCGTGAGCGCGGCCAACGTAAGACGAGATAAAGGATGTACGCACTGGTTACCGGTCGGCTTCCGAAGTTCGTGTAACCATTCTTTCAAGTCCGGGACGTTATCTAACGGCTGAGGGGCGCCCCATGTTGGTTCTCCGGCAGCACCACACAGTTTTATCTTCCTAATCTCGAGTGTGAGCACGTCGTGGGTCGAAGTTGAAGGTCCGTCCTCGACTCGGATGAATAGGGGAATGAAACCGCGAATGAGCACTACAGATCCTGTATGCCGAGTAAACCTCTCGTCACGCTTTGTATCCCTGTGTTATGTCTGGTCATACAACGTGTGCCAACCACCGCATTTGCAGATCCATACCTTATACATCGTTCTACAGCCTCCTTGGGGATACGGGCGGGAACTTCGTATTGTTTATCGGAAAGAATGACCCAAAAGTAATCCTTAGGTTCTGACGTCAAAACCTGGATTCCAATATGAGCGTCATTGGGTTGGTTAAAGCGAGACAGCCAGGCGTACTACCTTCTTGAGTTGACAGTGTTTCGCTTTTTCAGCGGGAGGAATGGTGCTGTAGTTGGAGCCATGGGTAGACGCGAGATCTACGAAGTAGTCGCTGATCCACGGCGTGATCTGGTTCATGAAAGCGTTCGCATCGACGGAGGGGAGGCGCAAGGAGGCAGATGACGGCAAGCCACCACTCAGTTACATGGAGAGACGCGGACGCGCAACACGTGATCTTTGTCACACGGAGATATCGTCACGCTCAGCATTGGGTCAGCCCCGTCCTCGATTTGCAGTTCTCCATGCGGGACTCACGACCAGTCCGCCACGTGGACGATTCTTTGCGGATCGCCACGCAGTGGTGGACTGGTCGTGAGTTTATCAACGTCGTGGGAGGACCTGGTCGGTTCGTCTGCTCATCCTCACCGTAGTTTTGCACCCGTCTTGTTCTATCGACTCAAGAGGTACAAGCGATAAGCGCCGCAGAACGACCTCAGATTCAACCGTCGCCGAATTGCTAGCGGTCTGGCTCTGGATCTATCTTTTCTCCTTGGATCGTCCTTCCAACCTACCCCGCCTCTCAGTCATGCGAAACTCAACCTGCGTTTAGACCTTAGCTACGACTTTGTGGATATACGACGGTCCTTCTCGTCACTACTACCGTGCCGTGGAACCACCCACGAGCGCATGAGCCTCTGCTTTTTGCGTATTTATTGGTTCTATTCTCAGTGAGGTAGGGACCAGCCTTGTCGCGGGACTTTGGAATGAGATTGACTAACACGATAGCATCCATCGGGTTGTTATCGCTACGCTACACCCTCCAATTCGCCTCAGAATCTTGGGCAAAGGTACGTATGTACGTATATTTTTGCAATGAAATCGACCTAGCTTGGCGCTGACACCCTTGACGTGTTTCTGTTTCGTTCCCCTCGTGTCTATTTCACTTTGGCCAACCGATCACGATTAAAACAACTAACCGTGAGCGAGTATGTCTTCCACCTGGTAAATCCGGGTTCCCGGAGGCGGAGTGAGGTTTTCATTCCTCGAACTGCAAACAGACAGGGAAGGTCCACTGTTGCGCCCGGAGCGATTCTTTGCTCCTCAAAAACCCTCGAACACGGCACTACTGAGCGATCGGAGGGATATTCGAATCTCTCCTCCCCTCCAGTTCCCTCGCAGAGGGCAGGCGGTTCACTTCACGCTCTCAACAGAGAACCTTGATTCACGGCAACGGGTTTCCGGTTTCGTCTGTTCCAGAACACTCTCAAAGAACCTGCCTCCCTTCCAAACGCCTTCGGCAAATCCGCTCACCTTCCAAGTGCCCTGTGTTGTCAGCTCATGGAGGCGACCTCAAGCGCGTGGCGGCTGAGTCTCTTTTCCCTAATATTGATGGAGGTCACGTACATCTCGCCTTTTCTCCGGTTGTATGAACCGGGTTTTTGATGACCTGACACCTTTTTTACTCGTCTCCCAAACTTTTTACTGAGAGTTATCGAGTAACCGGCTACCCCCTATGGTCAATTTTCCTAACGTTATCTGACCGTCGTTTCCCGTCTCCTCTTCAAACTGAGTCAGGTCACAGTCATGTCACGCCACGCAAACCAGGGAGTGGAAAACAAAATGAATCCGACTTGGGCAATCTAGGATACAGGGTCTCTGTGTAATAAGCGTCCGTGCTGGGTGGTATACAACAATGAAGTCAGGCAATATACAGGTGAAACGAAGTTATCGATTCCTGTTTGGGAGTAGATCGCTGCCGATCCGCGTTCGGCCAATCCGGGGTAGGTGCATGCTCAACTTCGAGGCTTATAGCGAATCACACAAGAGCGTGAGTGTGGAGGGCGTGATGGTGGTGGTGGTAGACGATGGAGTCCAGTGGTAATGGTGGGTGGTTTTCGGCTGTCTCCAGTGGAGTACTGCCTGATGTGGTGGTTGCTCAAAGGGCTCCCAAAATCTTGCCAAGGAGGGACCTTTTGGATTTGATGGAAGACCCGCTCTGAAGGCTGTTGTTGCGGATAAGCTCGTAGTAGGGGGAGGTGTAACTGTTTTCGCGAGGTGACTGTGTTGTCACGGAGAAGAGGGCGAAAGCGTTCGGGGAGGATGGGGAGGCGGGAAAAAAGTTGCAAAAGGTGGAATCGGAGGCAGTAGCGTAGGCCATTGTTGTGTGATAGGATTGTGAGTGGTTATTGTCCCAGAAGATGGACAAAGAGAGATGAGTTTGTAGAACGGAGAGGAGAGTACGAATAGTGACGATGCTGGTGAAGAGGTCATGCTTGGGCCGTTCAGGTTATATACCGACCTTGACGCAACTGACAACAGCCTCGGGGAGATGGTTTCCAAAGCAGCAGAACAGGTTGTGCGCCCACGAAAGAGGCGTCGACAACTTCCGGACCTATGGAACTACAAGGACTTGCAGGGACACACAAACGTGAAGAAAATGGGCCACAGTCGTCAACAAATGAGTCCACGAACAACCAGAGCCGGGGAACAATGAGCGAGAAGAGAGCAAACAGACCAATTGAGGATGACAATTGAGAGTTCAATCGCGTTCACCCGTTTTGGAAGTCAAGGACGTGGGGTCATAACAGGACCAAACAAAGTTCGGAACCGGGTGAACCGTAGCGACTGAAATTGAGTCTATTTATGTCCCCTCTCAGGTAGGTGCGCGTTTTCAGTGCCCCACACTGACTGAATTTTTGACCTCAATTCAGTCGCTGTAGTTTCTACAGGATAGCTAACAACCCCCTTCATTTCCCTCTCCGAGTTGCAACCACGGATCTCCGACGGTGCTACAGTTTTTGCGACCACTTCTCGTCCCCTTGTTTTACCCGGTGACATTGACGAAACACGTCACAGGAAGGCACATTTCCGCGTCTTTGGTCAGACCTGCCGAGCAACTGTTGTCGTTTGCCTGGAATCTCTTGGTCACCTTCCTGGGTTTAATCAACATCGTCCTTGGGTGTCCAAGATCTCTGTATTCTTATTCTTTCCAAGACCAGGAGGGATACGTGGCCTACTAGAGGGTTGAAGCGCTGATCTCGCGGTGGTAAGGCTCATCGACTCGTCTAGAATGGACCGGGGGTACGATTTTTCCCTCTCGTACGGGTGTCCGTTCCTGGTGGACACCCGGATCCCGCTCTGAATGTACGTGTACGCTCATTTTGAGAACATTCTACGGATTACCTGGATTATGTCAGATTGCGCTCACGCCGGAAGCATCAGACGTCCCCAGCCCGCCACCGTGATCTCGTTCGATAGTTCCCCAATCATGTACCATTCAGAAGCGGATAGGCAATGCTCGCAGGGGTAGCTTTTATTATCCAGAAGGTGGGATTCTGTCGGACGGGAGGGAGCCAGGACTGGAAGGGGGCAAAATGTGCGCAACACCGTGACGCCCAGACGTCGATGTAAACCATTTGACATACAAACGGGTTTGGTGCGTAGTGTCGCTTGGAAGGGGACTACTGGATCCAAATTATTCTAGATGTACGTGAGTTGGGGGCCACGCATGTGCCAACTTTACTCACACAGCATTCGTGGGGAACAAAGATCAGCAAGACTGAGTCGACGGAAGTTGCGCGGGGCCGTTCTCGCCCCTCGGGGATGGAAACCGATCCTCGGATTCGTCCGGGGGTGGCTGCTTTGAAGGTTGCCGAAAGTAAACGTCCTGGCAGAAGAGATCTCCCACAGGTTGCTCCCATCTCCACCATCAAATCCCCTGTTCTGTGGCGGCAACGATCAATGTTGGCTTTCTCTCGATGGCTCTGCTCTCGTACGAACCCCTTGTTTACTGTTGTGTTGTGGTGCACTGGTATCGAGTATCGAGCAAGCGCGTGTCGGTGGCACTTTCCAGAGATCGCGTGCTGTTCGACTCGACCGCACTTCCATCCTCAACAACATCCGGACGATTCTACTTTGCGGGTCGACTGGGTGAGGACTCTGACGACGGTCTGAGACATTTGTCCGGAGAACCGACGCGACGGGCGCGAATTACGGTCATGGTGCATCACTGATACTATTCATCAGGAAAGCAGCAATCAGCTTATTTTCCCCACCAGCCAAACGTGAGGATTTCACCACTGTAAATATTAGCGCGCCTAACGACATGGCTTATAGAAGTTGAGAAATAAGTAAAAGGTTGCATAAAAGGTGAAAGAAGTGAGCAAAAAGTATTTTTCATCTTTGCTGATGTTATTGCCGAACGTCGACGCTTCGCGTCCTAGCACACGCTCTTGCCCACTTCTATCCATTAACCACACTGAACAATTCTTGCGATGGGAACAAGCTCGCGGTATTCACGGACCTGATGAGCGGAGGATGGGACCGGCATAAGGGGTCGGGATACGTCCACGACTCCCACAGTTCTCAGCCCGGCAGTTTGTGTCTGTCTCAGCAGCTAAAGCCGCAATGGTTCTCGCCTCTGGTTTCTTGACCCTCGGTCTCTTCACTCTTCCTGCCTTCGCGGCCCCTGCCCCCCTCGCCCACGTTCAGAAGGCCGAGGAACCTGTCGACGGAAGTTACATCGTTCTCCTCAGAAAAAATAATCCCTC
>QFEV01001034.1:0-14683 GCA_003316405.1 Thelephora aurantiotincta
TAGAGTTGTCTGGTCTGAGGGGCTCACCAAGCATCAAGGTTTTGGGAGGAGTTAGTGTTCAACAAACCAACTCTACCCTGGGACCAGACTGGACCCCACTCCTCTGGTTCACTTCTTGGGCCAGCACCCTCACAATTGTAGAGACCATGCTGGAGCATTTCAAGGAGAGGTCCTGCTATTTCCAAGAACTCAAACCAATGATCCTTGATAATCATATCAGTGGTGATGGTGTGACCAAAGATCTCCCACTTATCAAGACAACAACACCTGTGATGCTACTTCTGACAATGACCCTGCCTTGGGTCATTCTAGCCCTGCCTCTGCTCAGAATCCTGTCTCATCTTGTGCTGTGTCCTGTGCTCATGGGGACACTTGACTCTTGAGTCAAGAATCACTGTCCTACATCTCTGTGACTTCTTTGGATACTGGTGCCCACTCCACTGCTGAAGTCATACTATTACACCACAAAAACAACCAACTGAAACTCAACAACCACTGCCTCTGGGCCAACTCAAGAACATGTCATACATACTTGTTCCTGAATTATCATATATATTTTGACAAGAGAATCACCAGAAACTTGTATACCATGCTTCTTGATTGTCTTGGCCAGAAGATAGACAATTCCAGAAGTGATGTCAAGAAGTTGATGAAATTGATCTTGACAAAGTTTACCAGTGCCATCCCTGGTGCTGAGATACCAGGAATCCTACTCAACCACTGTGAAGAAGACTACCCATCAGTCTGTTTCTGGAAGGAGACCTAGAGCACAATCAGGGGACAGACTACCACTGGCATGGGGGCTGCCAGGACCACCAGAGCCAATCCTGGTGCCAACACCCCTTGTACTGAGGTACCCACCTCAATCCTTAGCCTCTTGATGGAGGATGAGTATGGTAAGCCTCTCCTGGATGGGATAAAGGTGCAGGTTTGTGTGGATATCTATTCAATCTGGAATGGGTACCTGAAGGAGGGCAAAATGGCATCATCCCACACAAAACTCACTTTCAATGATGAGAACTTTCACATTGTGATGGAGAGCAAGTACCTGTGGCTGTGCCTCTGTGAAGGGAACAACCTTATCAAAGCAGGATAAAGGGAAGGATGTGGAAAGGTGCAACTTCTACCCAACACCACCACCCCAAAGAAAAAGGTGAAGCTCACAAAGGTAAGCATATCACCATCTCTGTCTACCAAGCATTTACTGAAAGACAGCTAGATTAACCCATTGTATGTATGTTTCTCATATGTCAATTGGGATTGCTAACCTTTGCCAGTGTAAAGATCTGGGTCATTCCAACTGCACCCAAGCCTACAACTACTAGAGTTACTCAGGTACATGTATGTCAGAGTCATCTATGTGTCTAATATGAGAACAGGGTGCACCTCTGGTGTCAGGGAGTGGTACCATCCACTTGTCCCCTCCTCAAATCAATCCTGAACCAAGTGTCCAGATGCTCAAGAATGCACAGGGGGTCTCTTCAAAGGGACCTTTTACTGACATCAACTTGATTCCTGATGCCCCCTCTCTGGCTCCCCCACCCCAGAATTCCCATCAGCTTCTGGGGACCCTTGTCCCTCTCAAATTATACTAGCTGCTCCAGAGCCTCAAGGCAATGAGGATGATTTGAGCAATGCCAATGCAAACAAGTGAGTGGATTGATTGATACCCAATCATCTATCTAACGCATACCATGCAGGAAATATTGCTGTGAGGCATGGGTCAAGGTAAGGAACAGTAATGAGAGAGCTTTTGAAAAGCACTGGAAGAAGCCCATGGACAAAGGAAAAACAGGTACACCCCTCAGCAAACACTTGATTTCATCTTATCATCTGACAACACCTGTCCCAAGGCCATGATCAAAGTGGTCATACATTGTATGTCTGATCTTGGTCATAATGTACTGACATCTCCAACAGAAGCACACCAACAAGTAGCCAAAGTGATGTCCAGGGCCCCAAAGCAGTAGGCCAATTGTGTATTTTTTTATCCCCCCCATTCAAAGCAGGTACCAACAGAGGTGGGTATTCCACCAACAAGGAGATTCTCATACAAGCGACTCATGTGATGGATATCCTTGAGAAGCACCTTCCCCCACAATCAACATGTTTTCATCTATGACAATGCTCACACCCACCTCAAGTATGTACCTGATGCACTTTCTGCACATTGCATGGTCCTGAATACTCCCAAACCTGGGAATAACTGGCTTGTTAATATTCCAGAACTTAACAACTGGGGAAGGCAGGTGTATACCTCAGACAGCATGAAACTTACAAAAAAAAGTCCAGATGGCCACCCCTGTACACATGTGTTTACACTGGGGGTAGAGGGGGTCTTACTTGGCAGGTAAATTGAGAGTTTTTTTGAGTTTTTAAGCAATTGACTCCCAACTTACCCAGCAGATAAGTTGGGAGTCAATTGCTTAAAAACTCAAAAAAACTCTCAATTTACCTGCCAAGTAAGACCTCATCTGCCCCCAGTGTCAAGGGGATGCCTGTCATCCTCTAAGAGCAAGGCTTTGTTGGAGAAGCTGGGTTTAAGAGGGAGTGCCTGGGCCTCAAATGCCTGCTGGATAGGACCAATGATTGCATACACTACTTCCTTTATAATCAACTGGATTTTATTTGAGTCAAGACACTTCTCAAGATTCACTGTAGGAAATGAGGAGTTGAGGTTCTATTCCTGCCAAAATTCCACCCTGAATTGAGTCCCATCAAGTTGTGCTGGGGCTTTGCAAAACAAAAGTACCAGGAACTCCTGCTTTCACATTCTGGGGGGAGTTAAAGAACAACATTCTCTCCTCACTGAGATCAGTATCATTGGCTCAAACCCAACAGTAAGTCACTTGGTTTCATCACATCCCTCTTTCTGCAACCACAACCATCCCCTGTTGAGCCTTTGCTCCAGATTTTTCCTCTCTTGCCTGATATCAATATGGATACAGCAAAACAAACTCCTGACCCTGTGAGGGGTTGAAAAACTGGCAGATCAGTCCTCACACCAGCCAGCATCAGGTATGATCTCTCATTCTGATCATCAACAATCTGTCTCCAGCACTGTCACACATGCCCCATCACAAACCCCAGTTAACTGTGCAAACTGCTGGTTTAACCCCAGCTTAAGCTCTGTCTTGCACAGCCTCTCCCAATAACATTGATGATAACAATGGTACACCTGCCATTGCTGCCAGTTCCACAGAATACAAGGACCCCATTGTAAACCTCACTCAAGCCCTTTCCTTCTCTCCTCTTTCCCCTCCAGCCCCCAAATTCCTCTTCCACAATGACCAGTCCAATGACTGGATCAAAATGTTCCAAGAAACCCTAACATCTACATGGTTGTTTGACAATGTGCTGGAATCCAAGGAGGATTTCCTTAAAGCAGGCAACATCTTCATAAACACCCTCATCTCTACATCTGCCACCACCTGCCCCAGGAAGAAACCCTCCCCCAAAACCTCTTGCTGGTTTGATGCTGAAGTAGTGCACATGTCCCTCTCTGCCATGTGAAAAGACCACCTCCATGCATGCATCCACCCATCACCACATGACCTTCTGAGAGCTTCAGCATCCCATGCCAGGTTCCAATTCCAAGTCAAGTGTACCAAACACTCCTACACTCTAAAGTTTGCTGCCTCTGTCAACCACTCCAACCTGTGGTAACTCACCAACTGGTACTGTGGAATCTGACCAACTTATACACCCCAGCTCAATGACCAGACAGCTCTTAGACACTCACCAATGACAACAAGGCCCAACTCCTTGTCTCCTCTTGGTTCCCTCCCCCTACTCCTATCTCTGGCAACTTCCACATCAACTACAACACCCCTCCTCCCTCTACCCCCACCCATCCCTTCTGTCATCACTATGACAACCTTCCTATTCTTTTTTCTCATATTCTTTATACATACCCAATCCTTCAAAATCTGAATGTCACTCACTTCACTCCCACCATTTATGCTCACTCTGAAGAAGGATCAAAACAAGGAAGTCTATTGAGGGAACTAGGAATCATTGAGCAGGTGGCTAGCCCACTCCCTAAAAGTAGCCAACTCCCCCAGAAATAATCCCTTGATAGGGAACCCTCTCCTGACTCCAACCAAGATGGGCCCACCCTCCTCAGTGGGACTCCCCACCCTGGGAGGACTCTCCTTGATAGGCCGAGAATGTAGGGAGTTGGATAACACCCATGACTCACTCTCTGACCACATTGGCAGCATCTAGAGGGCCAGCTGGAGGGAAAAGAGGAGAACTCTTCATCAGGAAGATGGGGACTAGAAGGAAGATAAGAAGAACCCCCAAGGTTCTCTATGGGGACACATATTCCCCCTTCCCCTTCCTCTTGGTCCTCTACAAAGAAAGGAATCTCTTCCACTTCCACTGTGGTAGAAGGTGTCACCTACAAGGAATAAGAAAAGGCTGTCACAAGAAGTCCTCAGAAAAACTCACAGGGCAGCAACACTCCCTCCTTCTCTCAACACCATCCACCTGTTCCTCCCACCTTCCCACTATCTCCAGGAAGCACTCCTCTCTCTGCTCCAAGGATTCCTCCAAATAATGCAACATCCCTTGGAATTCCTCCTCCTGACTGGTGCACTCTCTCTTCAGGGCCTGGATCTAATGCTCTTGTTGAACCAAATGTTCCTCCAAGAGCTCAATCCTCCACAACAACTGTTCCACTGACATGGCAGTTAGGTGAAAGGGATCTATGGAAGACTGGAAAAGGCAAGGACTTAGCATGTATAAAGACATGGTATAGTCCTCACCTACCTGGGACTGACCATGATCCTCTACTCCAAACTCCAAGGCCTAAAGGAGGACCTCATCCTGGTTCCCCACCTCCTGAGCTCAGCATTCCAACACATAATAAACAGCAGACATGGAGGCCCCCCAGAGGAAGTCCAACAATCCAATGTTGGAGAAGGGCTCACAATAATAATTGGGCCCCATAACCTGGGCCTGGAGGTCTAGTCCATCTAGATGACAAAAAGAGACTTGAGAAGGATAGTGAGAAACAACACACCCATTAACAGAAAAGGAGGATGACAAGATAGAGAACATGATGAGGATACTGGGGAGACACAAGACCAACTCACCCACTTATATCCAATCCCCTCTAACAACACATGACTTACCCGGGCCCTTCTGGAACCTTCCAAAATTACTCAACACTCTCACAACTTACCTTCCCTTTGTTCCTTATTCATTCTTTACCTTGTCCCATTTTTCCTAAATAACCCACAACAACTCCTATATGTTCCCATGAGCTTGATGCCTTTATGCCGACGAATAGTTACAATTAGTCATGACTACTCCTTCCTTTGTATTTAAGTAGAGAGGCTGAGGACAATTGTCCCTCAGCTTTGATATCTTAGGAATACCTCCCCCTAGCTGCCTTGCAGACCTAGGTCAAGTGGACAACTTCTAGGAAACTTCTTGGCATTTCCTCCCCCTGTTCTCCTCCCACTCTCTCTCTCTTCCCTCTTCCATATATTTCTCAAGCATCTACCTACCTTCCCCCTACATTGTCCTCAGACTGTAGTGGACCAAAGAGAAGTTCATCTAGATCTCCCCATATCATTTGACTTGTTCACTGCCTAGTGCATTTGATCAAGTATTGTTTGGACAGGATTCCCACAGAGGTTCCAATTGCCTAGGTTGGCACCACTTGAGGGCAGTTAGGTGGCAAGTGGCCCTGACAGTTTGCCCAGATGGATAATCAGATCCTTCCTGGGTTTGAGAGGAGGATGGACTAGTTTGATACTAATGTCCAGAGCTACCATGATAGGTTAATGGAGCTCCAGCAACACTGAACTCAGATGATTGGTTGGAAGACAGCCATTGAAGATTGTTTGAGGCAATTGGAGGTGTTTGGGGAGCAGCAGGAGGGGGGGAACCTCCAGGTAGATGACAGGATGCAGGCCATCAAGGAGAGACAAGTGGAGGAGATGTTGAGGGTCAACCAGTTGAGTGCTGACCTTGAGGAGGTGTTGGATGAAGATACAAGGACATCAACTCCATCCTCACCTTCTCCTATTCCATTCCTCCTCTAGGGTTAGGACCTCCACCAGCTTATGGTCAGATGGTTCTGATTGAGTTGGATGAGGGAGGGGATGGGGATGATGAGGGGGAGGTTGACCCAGTGAGGTTTGGGATTGGAGTCACTGTGCTGGCACAGGACTTTGCAGCAGAGGAGGAGGAGCAGGGGGCAGGAGCCCTACCATCAGGGTGAGAATGTGGCAGTGACCAATCTGGTTCCTGCCTACTTTCCTCCAGGTAGTCCCTTGTCTGAGTTGACTGAGTTGGATGAAGAATGAGTTACTGTAGAAATGTTAGAATGTTTAAATAGTCTAGCTAAAATGTCATGTGATTCATGAAGTAAATGTGAGAAAAGGGAGTTTGTGAATAAGAATGAGTGAAAAAGAGTTGGACTTCATGAAGAAAAGGACAAAAACATGACACTTACCATACTACCTTTTACATCTCTACTTTATCACACACAATTATAACATTAACTTCATTTTATTAGCTTAGTTTTTGTATAAACTATTGGGTTTTTTTGTTTTGGAAAGGTTTTGGGTCACAGGTGTCATGGCCATGTGGAATTCATCAAAACTGACTGAGCCCTACTTTACAAAACTGCTTTGGCCCTTCTCCTATCAATTAAAGGTGAATAACAGCCACTAGTAGTATGGAATCAAATCTGAGATTCTGTTGAGGGCAAGTCCATGGGACATAAGGTGTTTTCTGTATTAGAATAAGCTTGAGAATAAGTAAAAAAGTAAGAAAAAGTAAGAAGTACAACATAAGCAACATAAACCCAAAAAGTTATGCAGAAAAAATAAGTCAGAGAACAGTGAAAAAAGGTGAAAAAGCAATGAGGAGGTTTGCTGATGGCCTGGTTGAATGCACGAGACAAGATAAGTGACCCAGAGGGTGGGCAACAGTGGAGTACACTCATGAGTGGGAATATGTTGATGACAAACTGATGGAGGTAGAGAATAATTGTATGCCCTCAAGATGGTCATGAGCACCCGGCGACAAGCAAGGATCCTGTCGACGTGAAGTCGGCATTTCTCTATTCGAACTCCGACGAGACTTTTCGGCTCCACTTTCCATTACCGCTCAACGTCTCCCATCTTCCTGCTCGCCTCAATTTTGAGCCGCTGTCATGAAGAAATTCTTTGGGCGCGACAAGCAGAAACGTACCATCGAGGAGGATGCCCCATTTCCCCTCACTCAATCGTACCCTCTACCTGGTTCCAGGTCTTCGTCCTTTTCCTCGCTTCCATTACCAGCAAGATCAATTAAATCGGAGCGCGAGGGGGATTCTCGGTTATCGCGAAAAAAGCAACTTCAACCTGGAGGGGTAGTTCCCGCCGTCGGTATTCTGAGAGCGCTTGATCCTCACATAGAGGTGGGTCATCTTGGGACCCCAACGGATGACCGTGCTAGTCAGTACGAGGCTTCGATCAAGGATGATAAGAAGGACTGGAAGCTCTTTTGGGAACGTAAAGAAAGGGAAAGAGATATTGAGAGAGGGAGAAATCGTGACAGAGGGGGACGAGAGGACGATGGACAGGGAGAACTCACGAGGATGATTGGTGTGATAATTCCTTCGGCCACATCGCCATTTATTGTACTGACTGCCTGGAAGGTTATTTGACTGCAACTGCTTCAGAAGACTGGGCTCTGGTTTTGGAAGTTTGCGAGCGAGCGTCTTCAAACGAAGCAAATGCTAAAGAAGTTGTCAAAGCTCTCAGACGAGAATTCAAGTCCGTAGCTCCATCTCTCTACAGGATCTTTCAAGCACGGCGAACTCATCCCTCCTGGTCACAGATACGCGGAGCCCCCAGCCCAACTATCCGCCGCTCGTGTAGGTCACTCCCTACTATCTATTGCATTTGCTCAATCTAAGAAGGGGTACCTACCCGGCAGCTTTGGGCCATAATGCTTCGCAACTCATCACAAGTATTTACCCACCAGTCCAGTTCTCGCAAGTTCTTGGAAACCGTCGAGGATGTATTAGAAAATCCACAGACAGTTCCGGTCGTCCGGGAGCGCCTCCTGACTGTTGTGGCTGCGGCAGCTCATTTAAGCGTCTCAAGTGAGTCTATACATCGCACAACCAGCTCTCGGTATGCTGAAACGGTTTTCAGAGAACGATCGGGAGGGTTTTCGTGGCCTTTGGAGGAAGGTCAAACCTCCAGGAAAGCCGGATAATGTCCGCTCTCACTACCTCATTCCCCTCAGACTCGCATTTATCGACTCCTAGGGCATTCCGTTCGACCCCGATGATGCCATGCTCAACCCCCCTGTCCAACGCAGGCCAGCCTCATCGATAGGAAACCATTCAATTGACTCACATGTACGACATGTTTCATCTACACACGGATCAGATCTAACTCGCGAACGATAGGATTTACCCAATACCCAGGCCAATTACTCACGCACTAGTCCGCACAACCTCATTATCCCTTTGGACGAGGATATTCGACGCCTTTTTCAGGAATGTAAAATTGGGCGTGGTAATGCCGCATTGTTAGCGGAGGCCGTCACCTACACAAAGCCTGAAGAAATGAAGGAAAAGGAGGCCGTTATCAAGGCAGGTTTTTCCCGGACTATAACCGTGCATGTATTCACCACTTACAGGAGTTTTATGCACGGTGTAGAGCCTCCCAGGAACTGATATTTGCTCAAATACCCTGGGCCACATCAAGTGCTGAGCGTTCACGCAACAACAGACTCACTTCCGGCGACCCTGTTAACCATGGGGAATCAAATATTCTCGATTTGAGCAAAGACCCATCTGAACTGACGGTAGAAGAACAACTACTTGCAGCTTTGCTGATTTCGAACGAGGAATTAGTCGAATCCTTACGAATGCATGATGATTGGGAAAGGGTCGGGCTTGAAACTGATGTCGACCAAACCGGTGGAATCAACGACCTAACAAAGGTGCGGGGACTCTATATGTGGTACACTAGTTTCTGACCCACCATCAGCACCAAGACCTGAATGCCGACCAGGAGTCACTTGGCAACGTGACGGACCGCTCGCGCTCATTATCCCCAATTCTCCACGGGCATCCGCCTGCAACTTCCCCTGGGAATACCTCTTCCCTGAAATTACAAGCAGCACCTACACACGCAAGTAATATCCAGAACCTTGCGCCACCCCCACCTGCACCCCACGGTCCTCGACTCCCTTCACCGAGTCAACCTCGATCCAGAACACCGTCACCTCAAAGATCGATTGGGGACTTTGCCGCGCGCTCGGGCCGTCTGAGTGTGAGACGAAAGTCTTCGTCTGAAGCGGGTGATGACAGCGATGGGTACGACATTGTCACCCCCATCGGTTTAAGCGAGAAGGCACTGGGGAAGAGAAGGGTTGTCGACGGGGAGGATGATCGTGTGTACCCATCTTTTTTTGGTATTCTACTGACAACCAATGTTTTGAACAGGACACTCTGACACAGGCGACAGTTTCTTCGGGCGAGACCAAGTTCGGGCAGGTTCTTCTGATTCATTCAACCTCGGCCCTGTTGATGGTTACAGGATACCTTGGCATCCGGTCGTGCATTATGTGTATGATGCTGCTGCGGAGCGGACAAAACAAAGGATGATTCACAAATGACAGTAATGGTTAATCAAGTCCATTTATGACAGCACAAAGTTGAGTTTTCGGTTACCTGTACGCGGTAGTGTGGATTTTGTATCATCTGCTTAAATTATTATTTCATGGCTACGCTTTTGGATCCCTGAACTCGAGCCCCAGAGGGGAGGTCGTCATTAATATTAGGTGGTTGCCGGACACAGGATCGTGATATCCGCGGGTGACTTTGAAATTTCGCGAGTGGGTCACATCCCGATATGGAAACAAACGAGTGGGTTGATACCCCGGTGAACGCCTTGAGCAAGTCACCCCGACTCAAGTTTTGGAGGGTTGAACACAAAGCAAAGCCAGGAGTGAGGGAACCTTTTCCACTATCCTGTGCCATACCGTCCATGGTGCTGAGCGCATCACTAGAGAAAAATCGAGTCTGGGTACAAGTATAAGAACTGAAGCATTGCGTCCTGAGCACCGTTTCATCTGAGGTATGTAGACGTTGGTCGCCCCAGATCCTCGAAATCTCACTCGTGCGCACATGACCCTGCCGAGCTTCGGCAACTCGGCTGATCGCGGCACGGCTGCATGACACTCTCGGTTGTCCATGTTTGAGAGGGTGGTATTCGTTCAATCAAAAATCATCGATCAACGTTCACGTTCAACTTCCACCCACCTCCTGCCACCACCTCCGCAATGGGCGTTCCTGGGTTATGGGATGTGAGACTTGCCTACTTTTCGTCCCTGATCTCGGAGCTCACAATCTCCCTAGCTACTGCGGCCTGCTGGCAAACAACGCTCTCTCACCAATCTTGCTGTCGTGGACGGGTTTGAACGTAACGTTAATAGAGTTCGGGGACTCCGCATTGGGATTGATGCCAGCATTTGGTTTTATCACGCAACATATGGACGCGAAGGAGAGAATCCGGAGTTGAGAACCCTGTTCTTCCGGTGCTCTAGGTTACTTGGCATCCCCCTACTACCTCTCTTCGTATTCGATGGCCCGAAACGTCCTTCTATGAAGCGGAATAAGAAGATCTCCGGAAAAGCGCATTGGCTGACGGATGGCATGAAGAACATCATCGAAGCCTTTGGCTTTGAATGGCATATAGTAAAGATCCTCCCTCCCTCGCCCACTCGCAATGAACCCACGTAGCATCCAGGCTCCAGGCGAAGCAGAAGCAGAGTTGGCATTTCTCAACAGAACTGGTGTCATTGACGCAGTCCTTTCCGACGATGTAGACACCTTCGTCTTTGGGGGGACAACGGTGGTTCGCAAGTGCGCTTCCCCCTCTTACACACCGTACCTTTTGTTAACACGTCTCAGCCCAAGTATTTCCTTGTCGGGAAACCGCTCATTAGCCGGCCCTTCAATCAAAAGCGATGGAAATCATGTCGTTGTCTTCAGGGCGAGCGAGTTCAACCTTCCAGAAATCAATTTAACACACGGTGGTCTCGTCCTTATTGCACTTCTAAGTGGCGGGGATTACCACCAGGCTGGACTGTCCGGATGCGGCCCCAAGGTGGCCCATGGCCTCGCAAAATGTGGTTTTGGTGATAGCTTGCTATCTGCCGCGCGCACCCTGACTAGGGAGGATTTACAAGAATACCTGATCACCTGGAAAAGGGATTTAGCAGAAGAACTCCGCACCAACTCTCGTGGCATCTTGGGTCGAAGATATAATTCTTTGTCCAAGGCAATTCCTGAAGAATTCCCCAACATTGACATCCTAATGTCATACGCCAATCCTGTTACTTCCGAGACGGAGGGAAGGGTTCACAAAATCAAGGTAACTTGGAAACGGCCACTTGATCTAGGGAGGATCGCGCACGTCTGCGAGCTCTACTTCGAATGGGGTGTTCGACATGTGATCATAAAACGCTTTCGCACTGTGATTTGGCCAGCCGCAGTTTTTCGGTTTCTACGCGAATCTACTTTGGACGAGGATCAGCCCGGGGCACACTCAACGCAAGCCGAGCCACCGTCTTCTTCACCAGCCACATCCACAGCAACGACCCTCTCCCATTTCCATATCGGTGGTTCACCGGTCTGTCGGGACCTAATCCTCAAAATTCACTCGACCCGTAACCATGATTCCACAGATGGGTTACTGGAATATCGCCTTGAGGTGTCCCCTGAACGTCTTGTGACTCTCACTTCCGCGGGTATAAAGGATATTCGCCCACCACTCATTGCTGATATTTCGTCTTCCGACAACACAACCGACGAAAGTGACAAACCCGTGAAGAAACCCCCATTGGATCCATCCAGCAACCTCCGCATGTGGATCCCAGCGTGCATAGTCGCGGCGGCAATGCCGTCTCTTGTTGATTCATTCCAAGAAAACTCCACGCGAAAGGCCGCCAAAAAAACCACTCGCACGAAGCCAGCTAGTCGCTCGAAAATCGTGGACACTGAGACCTCGCCTACCCCGGAAGACACCAAGGAACCTCAGAAACGGGAGCCTCGACCCAAGCCGGATCTCAAATCATTCTACCCTATCACCAAACCAGAGAAACAGACATTGAAATCAGTCAGCAAACCTCCCAGAAGTGGCGGCTCCGGTGCGGGGGGTCGTTCGAAAATCCTCAGCCTTATTGATGAGATTACTACCAAAGATCCCTCACAACACGATGGACCCCAGGTCTGCCCGGTTGTCGCTGTTGATAAAGGGACATTCCCAACCACAAGAGTGGCGTCACCGAAAACAGCCCATACGAGAAAAAACACACTCCCCTCCCAAACTCGGGTTAACCATAGACAAGGATCTGGGGTCTCACCCATCCCAATACCCACACCGCCATCTACCTCAACCCCCCAGGACCCGACACCCGATGATGTTATAGAAATTTCCAGCGACTCGGACGAATATGAATCCACTCTACCTCGTGCAGGACGGAAGGCTGCACCTCTATTGATTGCAAGGTTGCGCCTCCAAGCTCAGTCTCGGGCTGCGAACGATGTTATCGATTTAACTTGATTCTGTGATCCTACTATATAACGCATTTCTATGATACAGGATAGGGACAACCGTGAAGAGGGCTGATGCGCGACTAAGAATTTTTAATACGTGCTAGAAAAATCCCGAACATGTTGCTGTCCTAAGACATTGTCCCCACTCACAGCCTGCAGGCGTGAGTCATTCGAACCCACTCCGGCTTTGAACCGTTGGATAGTGTCTAGTCGAGAACGCCAGTTTGTGATGACTTCCACATGCTGCGTATCCTGGTCCGTTGTCTGAAAGACGAACGCGAACCAATCAGAGAGGAGGCCAAGCTGTCTCACGAGGAGGGGGAGCTCCTGGGCGGAGATAAGTTTGAACTCCCCGATGGGAGAGAACTCCGGCATTCCTGGGGCCCTCTGGACGGTGATCTTGAAGTATTCATTCTCGTGGACGTTGTCCGAGAAAGCCGCGATAGCCCCTTTAGAGTGCGGTTCTATGACTATGTTGACAAACTGGAACTGGGTGGCTAGGGTGTCGAATCTATAAGGTAACCCCGAATCGTTCCACACTATGCGTACGAGATCGTTCCCGATGTGACGTTTCTTGTTATTGGAATACTTATCCTGTGGATCTGTCGGCATTAACGTCGCAGTGTGATACAGGACCTGGGAGTTATCGTCCCACCAAGCATAGGCGTATTCTCCATCCTCGTCCGGATCCAATCCGCCAGCATAGACGTCTACTTGGCCGCGAAGATTGATTAGCCGACCGATCCCTTCTAAGAACCTCGCATATGCGGGCGACCCGTACGTGTTCTGGAGTATCTCTTCCTCCGTAGTTTGCCCAGGAGCGACATACATGATACCAACTTTGTGGGTGTCAATGACTGGCATCCGGTCCAATGTACGGATAAACGATCTGATTCTCACGGAATCCGTTACAAGGGTCCCGAAAGGAGTGCTATCCTTATCTGGAAAGGAGGAGAGTTGAAGCGGGAAGTACGAAGGGTCAATCGCTACATCTTTGCGACGCTGGGAGGGGGCTGTGCCGCTCCAGATGTAACCTGTGATTGGGTCTGGAGGCGAAGCGCTGGCCTCGTCAGGCCCCGAGGTTAACGGTTCCTGGGTGACTTGCGTCAACAAAAAAATATTGTAGTCAAGTCAGGTACTCGCCTCAGGTGTGAGATCACCTGAACTCCGAGGACGTTCCATCATGAAACTTGCCGGGATCGAGAGCATGTCTGGGTTAAGATCGCCAGGTCCCACGAGTGGAACGTTCTCGGCTCGGCAAAGGAACTTCGTTAGACCCGACGCCCTGCGTGACACGACTTCTAGCCATCCAAGCCTGGATAGGGTACGGATGGTGACAACCGAATTGCCGACAATCCAGGTCTTCTCTGAGACTGCAATCCCCGCTGAGCTAGGAGGGTTGGTCACAATCTCGTTGAGAATGGAATTCGCGGGTCGCGGATCCGCGCTGGCATACGAATAACGTGCAAGCCAATCGAAACAAACCTCGGTCGACTGGTCTATCGCGGTGCGCCCCTCATTGGCCAATAACAGTTGTCGACAGATGAACGGTATGTGTCTTGGCCGGTCGGATAGGCGAAGGGATAGGAACCAAACGTAGATGATGTAATATGACATGATGCGAACATGCTGGGATAATGCCCACGAAATTTGATTCGCGGAGTCCTGCCTGTTGTGTTGTTGCAGGTATTGGAGTGCAACCCCGAATACCATTTTGTAATCTTGTTCTCGGAAATTGGCGTGCAAGGATTGGATCGACCCAACGATGGATAAGAAGTCGATGATGTGCACCGACATCGCGGGATTGGACATGATTTGAGACAACTTCTCCAAGATCCTGGAAAGGTATCGAGTCATCGAAGGTTTGAGTTCGAACGCTGACAAGGAAAGGGCGTGGAGGCAGCACTTGATGGCTGAGGGGGATCCACTCAAGCCATCAAGAAAGACCTCGACGAGATGGTGGAGTGATTGTCCGTCGAAGCAACGCTTGTAGCTGATGAGAACAGAGAGGGAGTGATAAGCCAAACCGTATGCGTCCCTAGGTCTGAGTCCATCTGGCCAAGGATAGATTTTCGCTCCAAGTTCTTTTGTCGAAATGCC
>QFEV01001036.1:0-12462 GCA_003316405.1 Thelephora aurantiotincta
CCGCGGAGTCCCCCGAGGCGTAAGGAATGTTGTCACTCAACGTTACTCCGGCCGGGAAATACGATTTGGGGAGGATCCCATATGTCGGTGCGACTTTGCGGAGGATCTTGAAGCATCTGTTTTTCGGGGTCGGATTCACCGTGGCGGATGATATGGCCTGATCGCCGGGGGGATTGAGTATGTATATGGGAGGGACATGTAGTGGAAGGTATACCTTGTCGAGGATTTCCACAAGGTGCTCCACTTCTTCCCGGCTGAGCGTAGGCGAGCCACTTGGAGAGTGTTCAACCCGTGATGCGGTGGAAATAACAGACGAAATCTGGTGGGATTCGACGCCGAGCTTTGCAAGATCTTCGGGGGTGATGGGGGGAAAGTCTGTAGAGAAATATCATCAGTATTAGATCACGCCAGGGACGAAGACTTGGACTTACTCTGGGGGACTTGGATTCCGTCAGACATGATAATCTTTGGGCCAGCGAGAGAGAGCGGGGGCGGAAAGCGAGTTGGACCACATTTGAGGTTGTACGTTCTAATATACAGGGCCACGCGCTGGACATGCGCATGAGACCTGAACGTGGCGAATGCCTGGTATCTGGGAAGGTCGCGCTCGCATAGCCACACCGTCACAAATAAACGCCCTTAAAAACGAGCGGAGGCTGGTCGTCTTTCGTCCTTTTGTAAACTTTGAGATCCGAACGTTTTATGTACGTCGTTGACTGATTTTCTTGGCGCTAATGCAATCGGGACGGGTAATCATACACATACACCTTCTTCTAAATCCCGGTATACCGCAGGAGTGAGCCAGATCCACAAGGGATTTCAGCCCAGACCCACATCCACCCGGGAATCTCAGCCGCCGGCCCCGTTTCATCGTTGAAACGAGGGGATGTGACGTGTGAATCTCACGTGTACCATGTTGGCCTCGCGGATCAAGTGAGGCGTCTGGTACATAAACTCTCTTTCTAGCCCCGAGCAGCTCGTAGGTTTTCCGTCGGCTTTCGCCATGCCTTCGCACAGTCTCTTGCAACAACTCAGCAACCTCGACAGGGCATCACCCAGATTCCCCGATCAGCTCAGCAACATTCTTTATGGGGAGGAGTACAAGGAACGCGTGTCGGGTCTTCAAGGCGATGACCTATTGCATCTGGTTGACCACCTGAATGAGGTACGTTATCATGTTGCCCTTCGCCGCAGAATGCTCGAGCCAGCTTAGGCCCTCAATATTCTCGATCCTGCCAGTACCAGTTTCAGGAAATGCCTACGCGAACTCAGGAACATATGTGGCACCAGAACGGTACTTCCGACTGCGTATAATCTTTCCCCTTCACTTCTGGATATCGGTCGTCTCCCTATCGCCTCAGGAAGTACCGGTGATGTGTACGAAGGTGTCCTCAACGGTTCAAAGGTTTGCATCAAACGCATCAGGGGATACGCCAAAGACGGCCCCGAGAAAGTCACAAAAGTGTGCCTTTGATGCCACAATTTTTCTTTTTGATGTCGCTGACAAAACTTGCAGACTCTCTACCAAGAGGCCGTAATCTGGAAACGCTTGGCACACAAAAATATTGTTCCACTCCTTGGTATCACTTCCAATCCTTTCCAGCTTGTTTCGGAATGGATGTCTGGTGGAGATATAAGGGAACACATAAAATGTTACCCCAGTGCAAACCGACTTGGTCTCGTAGGCGTCCCTCTCGTCGTGTTTGATCCCGCACTTACTCCCGCCTCGAGCTTTCCGATGTCGTTGAAGGTCTCCACTTCCTCCACTCTCGTAGCATAGTCCATGGTGATCTCAAGGGTGTACGTTACTCTCCTAAGCCTGGTTTGCCACCGTGTTTACACTTGCCCAGCCAAATATCCTTGTGGATGCCGCTGGCCACGCGCGGGTCACGGATTTTGGCCTCGCTACGGTCACTCAAAACCTTGGTTCTGTGGGAACCGGCTCGTACGATATGGGACATACCCCACGATGGACTGCCCCGGAGATTCTGGGAGGGAGTGGCTCATATAGCAAAGAAGCGGACATTTTCTCTTTTGCGATGGTCATGATTGAGGTGCGTCACGCGTGAATCATTCGCGCTGAGCTCTGGCCTACTCTCGTTCCGGACCGCCACAGGTTTATACCGGTGCAATTCCTTTCAATGATGCCCGGCCTGCCGCGGCTATGCTAGCTATAATGGACGGTAGACGTCCGCGACGACCAACGCATGAAACCTTCACAGATGAGTTATGGGTGTTGATGCAGCGCTGCTGGGACCAGGACCCTCACTCGCGCCCGGAGGCTTCTGAGCTGTCAAAAATTTTGCATGCCTCGTCAGTCTTTCTTTTTGGCGATCGTGCATTCGTTCACCCCACTGCTTTCTTGTGATCAGTGGACCCCCTTCCATCCAAGCACACATCTACGCGGGTGACTCTACTTCAACCGTAACGATTCGACGGCAACCCCTCCCTCCCAGATCCAAAGTTTCTCAGAAGTCAGACGATGACAGTTCCATCCCATTTCCAAGGAATCAGTATAAGAGCCGCGGTCTAGATGGGGGCAAAAACCCGGGGCCACGCGATAGTTTCCAAGCACCCATACAGGATCCATTTGACACCCTCCGTTGCCACTCCAGGAGGCAGTCGGACGGAAGCATCAGTCAGGAACTCTGGCGTCGGAGTGTAGTCACATCTGAGCCTGGCTCTCCAATACCTATCGATCCTAAGCCATTCGATTTCAATCAGTTACAGAGAGGCCAGCCTCATAGCGAAGCCCAAGGTCATTCGGAGGAAGCTCGAAGATCTCGTGCTGACTCTCGTACTAACCTCCAAAATACTCATCGCGATAAAGATACACCAAGTAGACACAGGAGCTCTCGTGAGTCATCGGCTTGTGAACTGGTCTCTAGCATTACTGACTCGATGAGCGTAGGCCATGATCTTAGCCTTGATTCGAACAACGATAAGGTCGAGTATTTGTCCGGGCCAGAACGGGGCGCCCGTGGAGCCCCTCGTATGCCTCTGGAGTCTCTGGATCGCCCGATACAGCATAACCAACCCACCGCGTCCGTTTCGCCCATCCTGTCTGGTTATTGTCGACTGAACGAATTCGAGCTCGCAGGGGTCTACGGGATAGAAAAGATTCTCGTCCTGGACCATCAAATATGAGCGATGCCGCATTTCCCAAACGAGTTCCTCATCCGAAGAAACGCGAGTTTTGGTCTCGACTGGGGAGTACGCATTCTGTCCTCCACCGGACGATCATTCTCTGATGCAGTCTTGTTCTGCAGGACTTCTCTGTATGAGCTAGGGTATTGCCTCTGTCGGAAAATGAGGCTATATTTGCCGGCACCCATTTGCGGTCTCGTGTCTCATCGTCTATTTGAGATGTCATTCTACACTGTCAATGGCAGGGGCAGGCTTCGTCCTGTGCGTGAATAGTACTGGCCCACCCTTGCTATGGTATCTAGACGCATCGTAGATTACCCGCAACGCTCGATCCCTAATATACCTAGTTCGACCGGCGCTTGTGCGCAATAAAGGGGGAGGGTCTTCCAGCGGGGCGATGCATTAACGTTAAACGCTGAGTTTGTGCCATATCCCGCGGAAAACAGTCCGTCGAAACGAAAACAGCTGTGAAGACACACGTGGCTTCCACAACCAGCGAAAAAGGTGTACGATATCTACTACCATCCAGACAGTGGGTCAACACCCACTGCGTAAACTCTACCCTGCGTCCACTGTGACTGAGTTCCCCGTGGGGATTTTTCCGAGTGCCTCAATGAGTGTACTCTGGGAACAGCTTGGCAGGAGAATCGCTACTACCGTTCGAGTGGACGGATCAGCGACGTCGTAGGAACAGAACTGACCTTCGCACTGTTGGGTAATGGTCGTGAGAAGCCACACCGCGGTGTCACAAGGCTACCCAGAAACGCATCCTGAACGAGGTCGCTCCCTTGCATCCGCGCTTGGGGGGTAGACGACGGCGAAGGGACGTGAGAGTGAGACCACTCTGGACATTGATACGTGAGTTCATTCAAGCGCAGGCCGCCCGCTCCTGGGGCGACAGCCGACTCAACGGCCCGCGCCGGGCCAAACTCATAAGTTACAGGGTGGGTATGGTGCGTGTGTCGCCTTTCCCAGCTTACAATTTTTTTGTGCCCGCTGACGCACATACCCCCCTCCTTCCGAGATTCCCATTCCGTGTATGTCCCCTGCTTGCCCACCATGGCGGCCCAGAAATCGCCCCAGGGAATCCTCCATGTCCTTCATCTCCATTGGGCGGGGCATCAACTCAGTTTTGCCATAAAGTCTACGAACTCTCTCTCGGGTGGCAATACAGGACCGAAGATACTGCCGCGGTTCCGGCTCCACTTCCTACACGGCAAATGACTGGCTGGGAGAGCCGGCCATAGCGTTGTTCAAGGGGGAGGGATGCTCGTGGTGCTGCAGGTTTGTCCTCGGCTGATTCCGGCATCGCAATCACGTGGTCGGATTGACATTCTCCGAAGCCTTTCCTTGGGTTTCAGGGGCAAAGAACCACGGTCACCTCGTTGCTGGGTAGGGGGGATCTCTCCATGCTAACCCCAATACGCACAGAACGTATACGATATCACACGAGTTGACAAACTCTGCGGGGCCCTAAGCAATCGAGATCTTGTTGGGGCCGACTCACTGGCGGCCCCCTCGGATTCGGCTCGTAAATGACAAGCGGAAGACTAGAGAGTGAATTCGCAAGGTTCCTACTTAGAAGCTATGCAGGCTGCCCTGTAGTTTACCTCAAGGTTCGGCCAGATGCGAGCCATTCGATCGTTCCACCTCATTTTACTCCTCCGCATCCGATTCCTCTATCGTCCCGGTCCCCGTTTCAGTCTCGCATATTCGTTCTACTGAAACACCCAGTCTCCTCTTCCGTTCGTTTTCGCACCGTCCCGCCCGCTCTGTATTGTATGTATTATATAGTTTTGACTACGGAATCGAATTTGTTTCGGATATAGCACCCAAAATTGCGGCCGAAAGGCCCACCCTCCCAGCGGCTCCGTTCGCTCCGCGTCCTACCGAGCGCCTGCTCGGTTCACCCCAACCACCAACTCAACGCCACTACATCCAGTGCCTACGGCTGGAACTCGAGATACCCCGAGCTCATCCCCACTCTAATAGGTTGGGAGCTACGATTATGTAACCCGTGACCTTGGTGGTTCATTAGGCCTTAACGGCCTTAACACCTATCCACGACTCGTCCATTCCCTCCCCTGCGAACCATGCCCAAGGACTACACGCTGCTGTGGAGGGAGATCGTCAACACGACTGATAAGGCCGAATCCGTCCCCACTCTGGCTGAGATATTGGCAGATAAGGATGGCAGGACCTTCATTTCGCGTCTGACCCTCGAAAATGTGCGCTTATGTATGGAGATCCTTGACCAGGTGTGTCCTCGTCTATATTCACGTCCCTCTCTCTATCATCTGACGTGATTCCCTTCAAGGGCCTCGCCGGGCGCAGCCTCGACAAGACCGAAAGGATTGGGTTCTTCGTGATGTTGAGGAGGCTGGCCGGGATCCGTGGAATACTACCAAAGTCTATGTTTTTAACAAAATTGGAAGTTTCGTCGACAGTACACGACGAGTATGGCTGGATTGCAGACCTCAGAACTGGCCGTAATGGTTATTGTACGGTTGCACTCAAGACCTTGAGGGTGGAGGAGCAAGATGATTTGGTGAAAATTCGAAACGTGAGCATTAGAATCATCTGGTTACTCTCGAGACCTGATTGACAATGTTCAATTCCAGGGATTTTGCAGAGAGGCAGTCCTCTGGAAGTCCCTATCCCATCCGAACGTCCTGGAGGTGTTAGGTGTCTGTGGGGACATGGACAAAGGAGAATTCACCATCGCGTCAGGTTGGATGGGCGGCAAAAACATCATGCACTGGACCAAGGAGCACCCCATGGACAAATTGGATCTCGTACGTCACTTCACCCCCTACCCCCTGCTTCTTTTACCGAGTTCCGACACCAGTTGCATGGGGCGGCGCAAGGCCTGGAGTACCTTCATAGTGTTCATCTCGCACATGGAAACCTCAAAGGAGTTTGTGCTGCCGTCTTCCGCTCTGATCCTCGTGCTCAACACTTGACAGGCAAATATCCTCATAATAAACTGGAAGCATCCCCGTCCTTGCCTTGCGGACTTCGGTTTAATGACCGTTGTCCAGAGCACCAGACAACCAATGCGTTGTACCGCATATCTTGATGAGAGAGACACGCCTTCATTCATGTCTCCCGAGCTCTTGAAGCCCTCCGAGTACGGCTTAGACAACTCGCTTCCTACGCCAGAGGCGGACATCTATGCATTTGGAGTTGTTGTCTATCAGGTACGTGGGTGGTATTGTAGACGTTAAGGGGTCACCTTCTCACCCCTTTTCAGGTTCTTACGGGCGAGGTACCATTCCTTTATGTCCGGCTCCCACAAGTAGTGTTCTATGTGGTTGACAGAGGCATTCGTCCGCCAAAGCCAAAGAATGCTGCGGCTCTTGGATTCTCTGAATCGCTGTGGGAATTCATCGAACTGTGCTGGGATGGGGACCGTACAAAGAGGCCGAATGTTACGGAGGTCGTAAAGTATCTTGGGAAGGTTGCTGCGGACTGGACCGGCCCCACACCACCCCATGAAGAAGCTGAAAACGAGGAGCAATTGGAACCGACGGAAAATAGTAAGTTCAAGGTTTTTTTTTTCATCGGAATACCCGTTGAGCGACGGCCCAGTCAGCATGGTTGAATTGGACTTGAGTGCTTTCCCGGTACGTCTGAGTGCTCTTACATCGTAGGCTAATTTTGAACTGTTTTCTCGTTCTGGTCTATCAGCCGCCACTGGAGTCAGAAGAAGATTTCCGGGGGGCGGAGCTGGTCTACAAGCATATCAACGAGAACTACGAGCCTCCTCCATCCCCGGTTCCCCAGGAGGAACAAAAACACTTCATGGCGAGGATCCGCGAGATTTTTTTTAATCCTTATTATGCGATAATCATTGGTTGCGTCGCGTCAGTCATTCTCTCTTATCTCGTGTAGCCGCCACTGCCCTTTCTTCGCTTGGCTTGTGTACGCGCATAAATCCCACGCGTCCTACCATCTGTGACAAACACGTCACTCGGTCTACGGTAATCTAGCGCATTGCCCCATCCCACGATCCACGACTGGGAAGCTAAGGCTCCCCATGCGGAGATTTGCCAAACTTTTATCAAACCCCTCCCCTTTTTCTCCCGTCTGCACAGGTTTCCATACAAACGGGGATGACGAACCCTGTCTCATTTCTGAGGCGGGGATTATCACCACTTGCCGGCCCGCCCGCCCCCAATGCGGGCAATAGGGTATTTTTTTGATGAAATATTGTCGTAAAGTTTGAAGCAGTTTCTTTCTAGAAAGATGCGAACGGAAACCGTTGAGATTATGGTGGTAAAATATACGGGATCCGTTCTCATTGGCTATCGTGTGGAACCACTTAACGTTCCTTCGTTTGCTTCATCGTCCGGAAAGCGACTCAAACTTTGCCATGGATTCGAGGCTTCAATGAGGGAATATTCCGTTGCCCCCAGTGCCCGCTCCAACAAAAACACTCGCTTAACATCACCTCTTACCTGCGCAATGACATCACCTTTCTCCTCTCGTTCCCCCTCCAGACATTAAAGGGGGGCCCTTCCTCGGTGGATGTCAGCCCCATCTGCACCTTCGACCATGTTCCGACGAACTCAGCAAGTTCCTCGATCCCCCGCAGATTAGCACCGTCAAAACCGGCGGCGAACCTTACAAGCCCGCCCGCGGTAAGCTGGAGGGCAGGAAGGTCATCGTTACCGGTGGTTACAGCGGCATCGGTCGTGCTATCTCCGCCTAGCGGGATTCCCGTATTACTGTCCGAGGCTGACAAGCTTTCGTATTCAACTCTGGAGGGAGCGGACTTGACGGTAATTTATCTCCTTGAAGAGCAGCAGGACATGAAGGATCTCGCAGACCTCGTCCGCAAGAAGACCAACGACATTCGCAAGTTCCAGTTCCTCGCTGCCGACTTGACCAAGGAAGATGTTTGCCAGGCCGTCCAGAGGCACTTGGACTCCTTCGGCGGTCAGCTCGACACTTTCATCTGCAACCACGGAAACCAGGACACCGTTTCCGACATCACCCAACTTGACGCTTAGCATTGGCTCGACACCTTCGACATCATCACCCACTCATCCTTCACCTCGAGAAGAGTCCGATGAAACGGCCAGGGGTCGTATTCAACGACTCGGGTCAACGTGTTCAAGGGACATTCCAGTGGTCAAATTTAGACTTTCTTGATGTACGTTTTCCATCCTCTTTCCTGCCCGGCCGTGGGCGCTTGCTCTCGTCTGTGGCCTGCCATCCATGACGAAAGGGAGAAAACAGAAGTTTGGACTGAGCACCATTATCGGACGTGCTGGACAGCTGGTCGAGGTTGCTACCTGCTTCACGTTCCTCGCCAGCGCGGACTCGAGCCACATCAGGTACTAGGCCGTTGTACTCCAGGTTTCTCGCCATTCTTATGATGGTGAATAAGGACGGGGAAACGAACCAGAGCTGGCTGGCGATTCCCAACCCGAGTCGAATATGCCTGAACCATCTCTCAATGAATATTCTAAAGGTGGAAATATCTCGAACTTACGGTGCCTTATCGAGTCCGATCCTCCCTCGGAAACGGCGGCCTCATTTTCGATCTTGCGGTGGGGTGGCATAAGGCCATTCCAGCTCACGGCCACTCTTCTAAGATGCCTCACGACCTCCAGGGCCTTTGGTCTCCTTTCACGGTCCCCGTCCCAGCACAGTCGGACGAATTCCCACAGCGATTCAGAGAATCCGAGAGCCTCGGCGTTCGCCGGCTTCGGTGGACGCGTGCCCTCGACCACAGAGTACGCTACTTCCGTTAGCCGGAGATCAAGAAACGGCGTCTTGCCTGTAAGAACCTAAACAGCGATGAAAACGGGATCTCCGTGACATCCGAATTCCGCTCACATACCTGATAGATCACGAGTCCGAACGCATAGATATCTGATTCTTGTGTGGGAAGTGAATTCTTTAAGCCGAACTTGGAGGGCACAGAAAGTTCCGGAGACATGAACGCCACCGTGCCACCCTCGAGCCCCGCGCTGCATGACAACGGTTTCTTAGGGTCCTGAGCAATAGTCATAAAACCAAAATCTGCGAGACAGGCGCGAGGAGGCTTGTGGTAGGTCATCAGAATATTCGCCTGTCAACCATTGAGTACGAGAACTAGCCACAGAGACGGTAACACAAACCCCTTTGAGGTCCCCGTGTGTGAGAGAAGCTCCGTGAAGGTACTTCAAACCTTGGGCGGCTCCATAGAGCTGATGTCCAAGTTCAGTAAAGGAAGCAGGAAGTAGGGGGTGAAATGACGCACGAGTTCCAACCGATTCACATGGTGCTTCTTGATGTAGTCCATAATGTTTCCATGGACCATCCACTCCGACACAGTGATAAATTGACCTTTCATCATGTCCCCGTAAGCCCCTTCCAGCCTCAGGATATTCGGATGGGATAGCAACTTCCAGAGGACTATTTCACGACAAAATTGCTGGAACAGAACGTTCTCAATCGGGTCCCAAGTAACCAAAGGAAACGCCGATTCTCACCTTTCGAATTTTTACGAAATCATCCTTCAAATCCACCCTCAAGGTCTTGACTGCAACCAGACGCCCTTTGTACTCTCCGGTTCTGATGTCTGCGAACCCGCCAGACGCGTAGAACTCCTCGGAAATTTGTATCTTGTCTGTCACCAACATGGAGTCGGGGAGCTTCCCGTGGGTCCCGGCCAACCTCCTCAAGGTCACAAAGAACGAATTCTTCTCGGCCCTGTCGAGTCTGTGTTCGGCAATGCCCTTGAAGGAAGTCGCGTGAGATGACGGAGAGAGTGACGCGAATGGGGTCGACGACAGACATGGTCAAGGATCTCTATACATAACTCGGCGTCTTCGCGTCCCAGACCCTTAATAAAGGTTCTGCCGTCCTCGTCCGCTAATATGTCGGCCAAAATGCGGACAGCCCCAGCCTCATCGGTCACGCTCGTGACGTTCTTCCACTGCTGCTTATAGTCCTTGGGCAGCTTATAGGGCTTAGCGGGTTCTGTCACGGTTATGGGATTGGGGTTTCCGTTTTGAACCCCTCCATATGAAGTATCGTGGTTGCTGCGAACCTGCCCGAGATTGTTGACCAGTTCTCTTTTCGCCGCACCAGGGTGACGTGCCGGGGTGCGCCTTTCTTCGCGGAGATCTTTTTGTGGCTCCGGAACCACGCCCCTGAAAACGGAACCACGTGGGCCCTCAAGATCTGGCTTTGGGACAGTTGTTGCAGGGCGGGGTTCGTGAGATGGTTCCCCTGTCCCGCGAAGATACCAGATTCAAGTGATCAGCGAGAGGGCGAGAGTAATAAGCAACTGAAAGGCTCATGCACTTGACCAGATCCTTACCATGATGCGGATCGGATGGCGGCGTGAGAGTGTCCCACTTCTCAGCCGTGTCGTGAACAATGTCCGCAATGACGTGTATCCTTGGCCGTTGTCGCCTGTCCTCACCCCAACACTTCTGCACAAGCTCCCACAGAGGAGGTGATAGTCCGATGGCCTTAGCATTCTCGGGTTTTTTCGGCCGTTCACCCTTGATGATCGCTTCTCTGTATCCGTAGATCGTGGTGTGGCTAAGTGGTGGTTTCCCTGTGAGAACCTACACACAAGTTAGCACGGCCACAAGTGTGTTGAGAGCGAGATACCTGGAGTACGACGAGTCCAAAGGCGAACACATCTGCCTCTCGAGTAGGAATCGAGTTCGCCAACCCAAATTTTTCAGGATCCAACAGTTCTGGAGCCATAAATGTGCCGCCTTCTACCGTCGCATGGGCGAAGATTGGATCATCTGAGTCAGGAACCATCATCGTTAATCCGAAGTCAGCGAGGCAGGCCTGAGGGGGCACTTCGTTGTTAACCAGAATGTTCGCCTTTATGACGTCAATGCGATGCAACACTCGAGATGATGTGGGAATACAAACGCCTTTGAGGTCGCCATAAACGAGATCCTCATCGTGAATATACTTTAAGCCATGAACCACATCACTTAACTGCGTTTCGTAAGCTGGGGTGAAATGAGATATAGACGAGCGAGAACATTACCAGTTTTAACCGGTTAACGGAATTTGTTTCGATGTACTGCATGATATCTCTATGCACCATCAGTTCAGAAACGGTGGAAAACTGGCCAGAATTGATATCTCCAAAAACCCCAAGAAGCTTCAGGACGTTTGGGTGGGACAACGAATTCCAGAGCACAACCTCCCTGCAGAAACACTGGCGCAAACTGTTCAACACCCACTTCAAACGTGAGGGAGCTACCAACGTTCCGAATCTTTTCCATATCCCTTCCTGGTGAAATCCGCAAAACCCTCACCGCCACTGCGCGGCCCCCGTATACTCCGTGCTTGACATCCGCAAAACCGCCTGATGCGACAATCTTGTCTGAGACTTCGATCTTACTTGTTATCGCGAACGAGCTGGGGAGCCTCCCGTGTCGGCCAGTAAGTGTGATCAATGCAAGGAGGAATGCCTTTTTCATCCCTTGGTCAAGGGGCCGAGCCGCTAGACCCTGCAAAACCACCTGAGAACTGTAGAGGGAATGGGTAAATATCAACTCACGCGGTCCAGCAATTCGAGACACAACCCGGCATCCTTGGGTCCTAACGCGCAAATGAATTCTCTCCCTTCTTTAGACGACATCGCATGACCCAGGATGCGAATCGCCACATCAATGGTATCCAGCACGGTTTCCCAAGACCTCTGAGGACCAAGATCCATGATCGCAGTGTCCCGGATAATCACAGGCAGAGGGAGGTGCAAAGAGGACTACCAGGAGAACTCGTGCTAAACACGAGGCATTCACAGCCCACTTGGACCCCCCGGCCCACGGTGCCGAGAGTCAGTAATAGGCTCGTCCTGTGCTCTTGCCCCACCGGGGATCCCATAACCTAGCATTCATTTTCGAGGTCTCCGCAGTGCACACCTGCGCAGGATCATCGAGGACTTAGGAAAGCAAAAGCATCTTTAGCGACACACGGTGGACGATGTCGGGGTGGAGGCCCTCTCGGCAACACCCGAGCACCTATCTGAGTCTGAATTTCCTCACGCGGTCTGAAGCTCCCACCGCCAGGGATCAATCGATCAGAGTCGACGAATCTGAGCCCCTAGCTAAAAGTTCGATTGGGCTCATCCCTACCATCTCTTCCTTTTAGGAGTTACACCCAGCGGAAAAAATACACAGACACCTGGGATACTACGAAGCTCCGAAACGTACAAGCAGCCCTCGCATCGGACCATGGACAACAAAAAACAAACACTCAATGCCTCGACATTCGCGCAAAGAGTGAGGGGACCTTATTGAAGAAGGACTTCAACCCTTTGCGTTTCCGCGGAGGGAGGGC
>QFEV01001045.1:0-10287 GCA_003316405.1 Thelephora aurantiotincta
GCTCCCTCCACGACGGAGGTTAACGTTAACGTCGCTGGAGGAAGCAGAGGAGGAGGTGGAAGACTGTGTCGTCGGGGAGGCGGAGACAGGGAATCCAGCATTATAGGTGGGGGGCGAAGTGCTAATATGGGTGGTAGGGTTGGATTTGGACCGCTTGTGCTTGTTGAGGCGTTCGAGGCCCACGTAATCAACGTCTTTCTCCGGGGCAGGCGAGAGGGAGTGACGCTTGTGAAGCTTATGCTGGCCGGTCAAAAGGCGCTTGAGGGCAGACATGGCTACAAAGCTCTGGAAGAGGGGACCGTTGCGAAGCAGGTAAATCCTTCGTGGGGATGATTATATATGGCCCAAGGTGAGGCAGGATCAAGACCTCGAGTCCCTCCGCTCACTTCGGAGGGATGGGCTTTAGTCATACATGGCGGGGTAGCGTTTCCCCCCGGGGATAAGGATGACAATACTGCTGACCCACAGGAAACATGGGACGGAGGATCTAGGCGTCCAGTAGGCCGTTACCGTCCGCGGATTATAGGTTTGCACAGTCAGCATAAGCGGAGCTTGGCGCAATGGGTACGTGTCAGAGGAAAGGATCCAATGATCGATGTGGGTTTCTGGCGACCTCGTCTCCATCAAATGATGCCCTGATTGAAGCCTTCGAGGTAGCTATCTGGATGATAGCCGTCGTCTGCAAGGATGATGAGGGGAAACGAGTCCCCGCCTCTGTCAGGTGCACGCCCAAGACGTTTGGTTCTGTTTGGTTGCACTTTCCCAAGATGAACCGTGATGACACACTCTCACGTGACATACTAAACGCGTGACGGACGCGACTCATCCGGATCTTGGCTCGGTCATCCACAACCTTCCCCTGTCCGTCACCCATACTAACCAAGGTCAAACGAGTTATGGCACCTAAACGCCGCGTTACCGCTGAATCTGACTCCGATGACGAGGCTTCAGGATCCACACAACGCAAACGGCAGAGGACCTCCCCAGAAGATGCCGAGGCCAACGTAGATCCAGTAGACAATGTCATCGACGAGGAAGAGGAGCGGCAGTTCGAACGCGAACATGAAGAAGCCTTCATGCAGCGTATTCAGGAGAGGGCCGAAGATGTGAAGACGCACAAAGTAGTCGGAGTGTGTTTTATCTTTAGCCGCCAACCAGGAGTGACAAGCTGATGTGTGCATGCTAGGGTGTTGCGGCCATGGGCGTCATTGAAAGGGTCGAGATGGTTGACTTCATGTGTCACAAATACCTCAAGTTTAACTTCGGCCCTCAGATTAACTTCATCATTGGTAAGTATTCCACTCAGCCCCTCATCGAAATGTTGAGCGTAGTTGACGAACTTCCCAGGCCACAACGGAAGTGAGTAGGGAATCCCAAACCACCATTCCTTACCTGACATTCTTCACCGAGGCGGCAAGAGTGCTGTGTTAACTGCGATCACCGTTGCCCTGGGAGGTAAAGCTGCAGTAACTGGCCGCGGAAGTGGCTTGAAGAGTTTTATCAGAGAAGGACAACAGTAAACCATAATTATTTGGCTTAGACTTGCAGATACTGATTTTCATGCCCTAGAGCCTCTGAGGTCACGATCACCCTTAAGAATCGCGGCGACGAAGCATACAAGCACGATGTTTATGGTGACAGCATCATCATCTCTCGACGGTTTGACGCCAGAGGAAGCTCCACGTACAAGATTAAGGCCAAGGATGGCGCCCTGGTCTCTAACAAGAGGGAGGACCTTTCCGCGATTTGTGACCATATGAACATTCAAGTTGACAACCCGATGAATGTTCTGACGCAAGGTATCACGATCCCCCCTCGTTGAGAACGCTTATCTTATCACGTATGTAGACTCCGCCAGGCACGCCGACCCGAACCCCACTGCCGCTCGGAAACTAACCTTCCTATACCTTGTAGACAATTTCTCAGCGCCTCCCACCCATCGGAGAAGTACCAGGTTAGTCATCGATCTTCAACGGTCTCATTTTCCCTAAGCAACCATTTCAGTTCTTCCTCAAGGGGACACAACTCAGTCAACTCTCCGACGAGTACGAAGTTTGTGTTGCCAATATTCGTCAAACGGCAAAGATTTTGGAGCAGAAGGGCCGGGTGCTCCCAGATCTACTCAGTGCTGCCCAAGCCGCGGAAGATCGGTTCAAGGAAGCCGAAAAGGCGATAGAACAACAGAAGAAGATCGATCAGCTCAAGAACGAGCTTGTGTGGGCTCATGTGAAGGAGAAACGAGATGTGAGTTGCGTGCGAGACGGTTATCAGGTACCGTATCGATAACAAACCGCTACTGGCATGATATAGGATTTAAAGAGCAAGCTCTCCAACCTCGCCAAGGCACAGGCTCGTCTCCCCAAAGTCGACGAAGCCATCAAAAAGGCGGAGGTACAGATGACCTTCCATGGTGCTCTTGCGGTTGTTGACCATAATTTAACAAGGATAAAACCGTCGAATGCGATGAAGAAATATCACGTCTGGAACAGGAGCACGACCAGATTGGCGGTGCCGAACACATTCGCGTTCAGCGCGCCGAAGTTAAAAAGGAGATACAAGCACTGGAGCAGGAGATCCACAAGCATCTCGTACGCAAGTTTTTCCATCTTATTCCCACCTAGCGCCGTATTAAATGCGTTCATTCTGGGGGCATGTCTTTAGCAAGACCAGAGGGGAATTAATGACAATATTAAGACGGAGAAGGCTAACATCAAGAAGGTTGAACAACAGATCAAAGAGGAAGCCAAACGCATGGCTACCCACACCGACGAGCGCCGCGAACGCGCTCGTGCGAAGTTGGACGATGCTAAAAAAGCCATAGAAGATACAGAGGTGCGGTTGAGATCCCTCGAAGATCAAACTCGTGAAAAAGAAGCAGCGGCGATCGATGCTCGACGAGAGGGCGAGCGTTTCCAGACCTCCCGCGACCAGGCAAGAAGTCGGATCCAGGAATGCGAGGCTCAGATCAAAGTTGCTAGGGACAGTGAGAAGAACGCGCTGGCTCCTTATGGGACCGGCATGGACGCAGTTATCAGGGAAGTACAGAAGATGAGTTGGCATGGTCAGAAACCTCTCGGACCGTTAGGGCGATTCGTCAAGTTGAAGGATCCTCAGTGGACCGATGTCCTTCGCGTCAACCTCTCTGGGACGATGGTTTCGTGGGCCGTCACAGACGCGATGGATCGAGCGCCACTGAAGGCACTGCTTGAACGTCACGGAAAGTATGTTCGGCACTTTCCACCAGCGACTGAGACTCACCATCATATTCATAGTCGAAACATTCCTATCATAATTTCCGCCGTCGACCTGTTCGATTATTCCAGGGGAGAACCACCTCAAGGGTATCTCACTCCATTGCGCGTCCTCGAAGTGAGATTTCATTAGTTGGTGACTGACACCAGACTTAATGTCCTGTTCCAGTTCTCGAATGAATGGGTGATTCGTCTCTTCATCAACCAGCGGTCAATTGAGAGTATTATCCTTGCCCGCACCCGTGCTGAGGGTGACGAAGCGTGTTCCCGGATTGGGGGAAATTGTAATGCTTGGTGTGGTACGGACCCAAGGGAACTCTACCATGTTTCTGGTTTTAGGCATGCTTTTCGCTCGTTTCCCCATGTATTCTGTCCCTGATTGTTGCTTCTTAGTGGTGGGGGAGGGCAGTCCAGACCAATGTCCCGACCGACTGGAAACCAACTCCACATGTTCGTCACCAAAGACACCCGGGCGAATATTCAGTACGTTGCGCTAGAGTACCTGGCTTCCGCTCGACTCAATGCATGTAGATCGTGGCAACGAGACCTGGAAGAAGCTCAAAAAATCCACGATGAATACAAAGCAAAGACCGATGAACTTTTCAACCTTTACCACAAACTAATGCACGAGAGCAAAGAAGCAAAGGTAAGCATCATACCTTGCGCCCCCCAGGTAGAGTGACGCTTACGCCAGGTATGGACAGAGTGGCGCCGGGAGAGCACACCGAGAATTTATGGCTGCAAAGAACGAGCATTCTCGTCTCCAGGTAGAGGCTACCGAGGAGTTGCCTGCCGGTCTCGCTGGTCTCGAGGAACTCAAGAAGGTCGGTCTCACCACGCCAGCGCGTGAATCGTATTAATGGTCTTGACACAGACCTACGAAGGCAATATTGAGAATATGAAGATCCAATTCACTGCCATATCCGAACAGAAAGCGGAGCTTGAGCACAAGGTCAAGTCGTTGAATGCGAGGTCCACAGAGTTGAAAAAAGAAGTGGAAGAGGTCGATACACGCAAGGAGCAGCACGAGGTCGGGCCTTCCCCTCGGTCTGCTGTGGGATTAAGACACTAATCCTTTTGATAGTCACTCATTGAGCAAGTGGTCAAGGAGCGCATGAAGGCGATAACTGCCGTCAGTCATTATGGGAAGAAACGCGAGGAAGAAGAGACTGCGATCAAGGACGCTCAACAGATAGCAAACACAACCGAAGCCGAGCTGGTGGTACGCGCCTATCACTTTTTCTACACCCCCTTCCTGACGCTATCAACAAGGATTGGAGAGACACCGCCAAAAAAATGGCTCCGACGGAGTTCAAAAATCCTCGGCCCTCAGCTGATGTTGGACGTAAACTCGAAAGTGCGAAGGCCGCTCTGAAGAAACAGGAGAGCAAACAAGGCGCTTCCGTGGAGGAGATCACAGCTGAACTCACTCGGGCTAAGAAGGCTTACGAGACTGCTGTGAACGAAGTCGAGACGATGGTGGCGTTGAACAAGGTGCGGGTTTTTCACCCCGAGACTCATACGTCTCATCGGCGGGTGGGGACGATGACATCATATGCTTAGCGTTGACTCCTTCCTCCCTCTGCTCGCGATCTGTAGGAACTCGGAAATGCTATCAACGCTCGCCTGGCCAGATGGCACGATTTCAGAAGGCACATTGCCCTGAGATGCAAGGTGTTCTTCCAGTTCAACCTTGCTCATCGGGGATACTTTGGCAAGGTGCTTTTCGACCACCACACTCAAACTCTCCAACTCCGAGTGAGTCTGATTCCACATCTCTGCGAGCTCCCAGAAATCAGGTTTCTAATTCTACTTCCGACATCTTCAGGTGCAAACCGAGGAAATGGCCGCTACTCAGACACGGGCAAAAGACAAAGACCCGAAGGCGCTGAGCGGCGGGGAGAAGTCGTTTTCCACCATCTGTCTACTGTTAGCACTCTGGGAGTCGATCGGATGTCCTATCCGCTGCCTCGGTATGTTCTCCCTCCGGGTTTACTTTGCCCCTCCATTCTTGAGGTGTCCCCATGGCTTCTCAACGCTCACCATTCACTCCCAGACGAGTTCGACGTCTTCATGGACGCCGTCAATCGCCGCATTAGCATGAAGATGATGGTGAGTCCTTAGCAAAATATTTTTATTCATCGATTCCTTTTTTATCTGGGCGCATTTTTTTTTAGATTGACACCGCCAAGGCGTCTGACGGCAAACAGTACATCCTCATCACACCACAGGACATGCAGAACGTGTCGATCACCGACGCTGTCAGGGTACACAGGATGATGGACCCGGAGCGGAACCAAGGCATCCTTCAGTTCACCTGATCGGCGGCGGCCTCCGATCCTCCTCCTCTCACCCCCTCTCGAACTACGGTAAAGCTATGGAATTGATACGTTAACGTCCCGGTTTTAATGTACTTTATGCCCGTCCACTTCGGAAACTTGTGTATGAAACCCTCGGATACGAAATATAATCACAGAGTGCCCCAGACCCGAGCCTTGTAAAGGACGGGTGAGTATATCTGTATTGATGAACCGGGCTTACCCTGACCAGATTCTGTCCGTGTGTGCGCACGCAGATTCTCTCCACTGTAAAAACGGTATCGACTGAAATTCAGCCTATTTATGTTCACTTTCAGCTGCGCGCGCATTTTCAGTCTCCCACATCGACTGAATTTACCTTGTAGATTTTTAGAGTGCTCTTTTCCCCAGAGACCGACTGAACTGTTTCGTGATCCTCATCCGTATCACAGCTGATTTCATGTGATCCTCTACCCGACCCTCCGGTTCAACCCAAATATTTTCTGGGACTGTCTGGGCTCGCGTTCCCATCTCATCTCTCCAGAGCCCCCCTACGATGGAAATCTTTCGGTGGCCTCAGTCTTTTCGTCGACATTCATCCTTGGCACTCTTCTGATCTCTGTAGACCCGTCCCACCTGAGGTCCTTCTGTGATTCCAACTCGCTTGACGACTTGACTTCACCCCTCTCGATGAGAAAGACCTCCTTCAGTACAAGCATGGGCGTCCTACCTGTCCTTCCAGATGACGAGGGTCAGACTGCGGTAGACTATGGACTCAGATCCATCGTTGGTCGCGGCGATTTGTCCACAGTCCAATCCACACCGGACCAGCTGGATCACGGCCTAGCCAGAGCCACCATCGTCTTTCATACGCGCTGCACCGGGGCCCACAAAATTCCCTTGGCCTCGATCGTTAGGACGCTCCCCTTGCAGAACGAAGGTTCGTGCGGGAATATTATGGGGGGGAGAATGACGATGAATGGAAAGTAAGTGGCTTCTACCCCTTTGCTCGCGCTCATCCCTCGCGATGTGAAAACTTGTGATTGCGATCGGGTTTAGATATTAAGTATCAAAGAGTCGCTCAGTAGAAAGGATGTCAAGAGCTGGACTTTCCCGCCAGAGATGCTCGGGTTTTATGTCGAATCCTACGGTGGGAGCAAGTAAGAACCTGAGCTGGACGCCATACCAGTTCTCTCTCTGGTTAGGGTTCACAATACATAGGTAAACACACTGTATTCCCTCGATTGGCTCTCTCGTTCTGCTTCCTCGCGGAACCTACTCTCTCGCGTGTCTCACCACCGCGGGTGTTCTCACTATGCTTCCTACAGTTATAGCAACTTTCTCGTCATACATGTATTACCTAAAAGGCGAGAACCCCATAGGACGCAAACAAAGGATATGGAGGATGGCCCCACTTTGAAGTACGTGAAGCCAGGGCTTTGCCTTTGCTGTCCTCAAAACTGGAGGAAAAGATCCGTCAGCTCGGGGACAGAGCAAGCTCTCAAGCGGATGCACTCGACTTACCGGTGGTCAAAATCGTTCGCTCGTAAGTACAGAAAGCTGGATGCCTTCTGTTCGGTGAGGGTGGTGACCTCCTTGGGAGGTCGTCTGCACACAAGGTGGAGCCTCCAGACTTAGGTGGGCGGGCTGCGAGCTAGCTGCCTTCTTCAAGGAGATGATCATCCGACTTGCCATAATCGGAATAAGTCTGGTGATGTCGAGAATGGTTAGTTGTGTGCCAGAAATTATATGAGCAAGGAGACATCTCACATGGCGCTTCCACTACCCATGGGAAAACAAGATAATTAGCAAAAAAAAACTGTCTCAGCAGACCGCTTCCATGCCTCAGGCGGCTTACATTGCTGGGATATTCCGTAAGCCCGGCTATAAAGGCGGGACCGACGGTTAACGCAGTGCAAACCCGGGCATTGGTGTAGAGGACCTCACCCTCACCGCAAAGGCCATGACCAGGGCCAAGAAATGAGACGTAGTTATGACAATGAAATATATCTCCGCATCTCTACTGACAGTATCGAGGATGCTCGGTCCATTCATGCTGAGGTGCATCGACTTGATGAGCCGCGTCCGAACGAGAACAGAAAAAAAGACCACGATGTCTGAGATAACGGACAGACGGTTCAATTTAGGGGATGAGAGGGGGAGGACTGAGAAGAAAGACAATACTTACCGAAAGCGAGACAGAGAGAAATCTGAACGATCGACAAGGTTCGGTCGAGATAGAGAGGGCAAACGCGATATAAATCCAGGGGAAGGATTGGCATCACGTTCACTAGCAAGGTTATAACTTCAGTTCCAACTCCAGCGTATACGTTGGAGGGGGAGATCGTTGACCTGGGTTCTTCAAGACGCCAGCGGAGAAATGAATACCGATGCTGAACTGTGCGACGGCGACCGCATACAGGAAGGATGCGACCCATTTGTTCTTGCTCGTGATTGCGTAGGTTCTGTCAACGGCGAAAATGATTCAGGGTATCCGGATCGACAGAGAAGGTCGGACCTTTGAGCGAGGACAATTTGAGCCAAGATGTTCACGAAATTGAAGTATATGACATCGACGAGTCCGACCCCCTTACACCTGCAGCAGTAGGTTCAGCACGTTAACGAGAGTTCCGTCGGAAGCTGTTCCACGCGTACATTCGCTAGTGGTAACAATGAGTGTACTGAAAGCAGGTGGGTATGAGCTGGGGATACCTCAGTTTTGGAGTCAGACCACAACGCTGTAGCAAGGAACCCACAGTGTTTACGTAGGTCGGACAACGCGGCTAATCAAGCTACCGGGTTTTACTTACAGACGGATGCCCACACTAGGAATGGTGCCGGAATGTATCTGGTCTGAACGATGGTTAGGGTGGATATCATGTCGGGAGTGGAGGACACCCACGAGCAGAAACAGTATGAACACTGAAACGTTGTCAGAACACCGAATCAAAACTGCGAAGGTTTGCTCACTAGGGGTGCTCTCCGTTTTCCATGCGTAACGAATCTGGGCGAGGCAGTCAGGTTTTCTTCACGGTCATCGAGGGGTTCCACTACCTCATCCTCTACTGTCAGGAAGTAGTCGTAGATCCAGAGAGACGTCACACTCGTCGTATATAACTAGATCCCGACTGTTCAGTAACTTCGCGGGGCACGGTGATTGCATGACGTTGTATTTACCTCGCTAGCAATGCTGATTAAATGCCACGGGGTATTTCGTTTAGTACGATCAAGAGGGTCGTAAGGGAGGCGCTCACATGTCTTGGCCAAGTTGAATGATCTCCGCAAGTTCAAACTGGACGGACATCGAAATAACGACCCAGAGGGATCTTTCGTTCTCAAAGCACACACTTGTGACGCGCGTAGAACAGCGGGACAGAGACAATATCTTGAACATGGGTGGAAACGAATGACCTTTATATGGGACGGAAAAACCTATGACACCTGTTATCAATTTTGGCCACGCTCGCGCTAAATTGCGCCAATACCGAGTGGCTATCATACCACCAGAGAATACCATATCCGTCGCAGAAGGGTGTCAGCAACCGAGATTCGTCCCGCTGGCGACCCGACAGATCGGTCGGGGTCTCCCCACCTCCACATGCGGTTTCGAGGGTACTTCCATCAGAACCTGGATTGAACATTCACCCTTTTACAGTTGCTTTCAAAATCCTCACGGATCGGGGGGAGATCCGGTCCCTCGACCAGGGGAGTCACTTGATTGAAAATCACGGTCTGGGAAGAACTTTGAGGCTCAGTTTCCCTCAACCGCGGGCTGATTCGGGCTTGGTCGTGGTGCCGCAATTAGTAGGAGCGAGGTGGCTGAATGGGTGACCACCCGTAACGTTATAGATAGGCGTGGGGGGTATCCAGGGACAGACTGGTAACCAAGACCTGCGCTGCCGACAAGCCGAGGGAACGGTCGGAGTCCCTGGTGTCCTGGACGTGGAAGACCCAGCGTCGGAGGGAGCTGTAGAGAACGAAGAGGTCGGCAAGACCGAACCTAAAAACATCACTGCCAAATGTATACGCGCCACGCAGGGGGCGTCTAGCATTGATGGAGAGAAACGGTCATCTCGGGGCTCGCTTGCAAGGCGTCAAGAAAAACCAGTCCTCGGATGGCTGAAGCTCACGGTTGAAGAATGACGTGGGAAATACAAACCGTCCTCTGTTGCCCCAGTCGAGGAACGGACGAAGTAGAAAGAGAGTCGAGGGTCTTTGTACATAGCGCAAGAGGCGAGATCGATCGGAGTCATACACACACGGCTCTCACCGTTTTCACGCCTTTTTCGTATCTGCAACACTTACACGATCTCCAACCTTGTCATGGCCAACATGGGATCGATGTTGACCGTCGAGGGCTTGGGCTCACGTTCTTTATCATTATTATACGCGTACTCGGGTGGTTCAAGGTTAACGCGAGGCAGATGCCGTGATCTTGACAGCAAGGTCAATTGGTTCACCCATCTCTTCTTGGCGTACTTGGGCAAAGAGACGTCCGCCATCTCTTAAGAATCGGTTGGTGCAGACTGTGGGGGGCGTTAGGATCGCAATTCTTCTACTTATTGTCGAAGGCCATGAATGGTACATTGCGTAGGACGGTGCAGGCTACAGAACTGCAACAATGACAAGAAGGACGCTGAAAATCAAACCCAGAACGAAAAGGTATCCTATTCCCTCCTCAACCGGACCCATCTTCACAGCTTCCAACAACGCCGCCTCAATCTTCCTTGCCATCGCGT
>QFEV01001048.1:0-18370 GCA_003316405.1 Thelephora aurantiotincta
ATAGGGAATACAACCGAATCCGATGCCAAATCCGCTCTGCATAACATAGATGACCGTTGGTACAGAGACAGAAATCGTCGGGGAAGGCAAATGGATCTTATCGGCGATTACGCCGGGACAGAACCTTTCGTTCTCGATGGTAATGGCCATCCACCATCGATGACTTGATCGACTGACTGTTCGGATTGTAGGTGAGGCCTTACTTCAAGAAATTCTGGATGACCCTCTCTTGGGAATCGGTCGTCCTTCAGGTAATCCAGAAACGTGGTTCCATAACCATGAACTCATCGTATCCCAAAAGACATATCCTATCAGATTCTACACGCAAAATACCTGCTCGAGCGCTTACTGCAAAAATTCATCACAAGGTCTGCGAACTTTGATATCGTCTTTTTCCAAGGTGATTGTCGTTTCTGTCTGGATACTGGGAGAAAAATCGACGTCCTTCCAGACACACGCCACTTGACACAGAGAACGGGTGATATCACTTGGGTTGTGTGTTCGAGGAGGTTGGCGAGGCGACAATTATTCAACCACTTGGCGACACACCTCTCAGGTGTCTGTGCAGTGTCCTGCTTCTCCAGTTCCAAGGACCCAAAGTGGGTCCAATATCTGCTTGATCGCAGAGTGAGATGAGACTTCCTCTTCAACTAATTTGAGTTTACTGACTGTCCTTAAAGCCAATGTTCGTCATGACAAACGACGGAGGACCAATCCCCGAAGATGAGACAAAAGTTGGCCCTGTCCTGTGCCAACGTGCTTTCATTTTCGACGTGATGGCACGATCAATACCGATTGCCCTACTTCATGGTGCAATCTTTCGTGACTCAAAGGTAGGCGATTTTCCGTCCATTTTCGAACCCCCTTACCCTAACCTCGTATAGATCATAACATTCATCTTTGAGCAAGGACTGGCCCTCAACCCTCGTGGTTTTTTTGGCAAGAAAATCTGGGCTTCCATAGAAAAGACTCATGATTACCTTGGGACGTTGGAGCGAGGAACGAACGATGAGAATCCTGTGTGTCCTCTGTGGTCACATCGAAAGGAATGCTCGTCTCGCGAAGGTCTTTGGACACAGATTCGAAAAATTGCTGACGTAATGAAGTACCCGGGCCTGCTATTGTCCTTTATACTTCATTGCGAGGCACTCCCCTTGATACCTCTACGGAACAGATCCATCGGAAGCCAGAGGTGCGACCCAGATCTGGGTATTCACCTCAGGGAGGAATTTTTGCCGAAACTATTCTCCCTCATTGACGTGTATCTTTCTGAGTGGAACCTGGACCTGGACCTGGATGGAAACGTATTCGTCGCTTTGTTAGGTGTCCTACTCTCTGACCCTACGCTCCCATTACCCCAGCGACTCGGTGACCCGTTGTCACGGATTGTGGTCTCGGCCACATCTCCTCCATGCGATCCACCCCATCTAAACACCCTCAGGTCTGTGTTTCCTGCTCAAGTTTCACGTTCTCAACCCCGCCTTTTGGCTGCTGCTCCAACAAAACTTCTTCCCTTCCACCACGATGTCTTCGACGAAGGGTTTTCCCTCATAGACCTGTCGTCTGACGGCTCGAGAGAGATCCCTCAATATGGTGCACTGGAGTTTGGAAAGGACACCGCCTTCAACGACAAATATCATTGGCACAACGCCAAACGCCACATCCTTCCCAAACACCTGGGTGGCGAACAGGCGAAACCCAGTGATGAGTGGCAGCGAAAGAAAATGATGAAAAAGCATCAACGGTTCATGTCGCGACTCACGATCGATGCGGCTACATTGACGGGGGCCTTCGGTGCTCGATTCAATCGTCTCACCATCGTTGCCGGGAAAGCGGGTCAGGCGCAAGGGAAATGTGGTGGGAATCCTGTGCGTCCTACCGCTGCTGTCCTCTTTCCAAAAAAGCTAACGTGCGCTTCCCAGGCCAAAGAAAACAAAAAACAAGGGAAGAAGGAGAAACCTTTGTCATCGAAGGAGAAGCTTCTTGCAGAAATTGCGGCGAAGAAACTAAAGCAAAATACCGACGAACAACAGGAATGGTGGGAAGGCCGGCTCAAAGACTTCTCTGGTTTCGATCTAGACGAAAAGCTGAGGAACTTGACCGCGCTCGAGCGGAACCCCCGAACTGCTGGGGGGTGGTTGCGGGACGAAATCCTGCTGTATCGTCTCCACCTCATCATTTCAAAGTGGATTTCCCAGATTAATGACCAAAGTACCGATCCTGTACGCGACCACTACACAGTGGCTATCATGCGGATCATCAAGGAATTATCGGAATCCAAACACCTGACACCCACCGTCCACAGGGTGACCTCTGACGTGCTCGCCGTCCTCGGATTTGAAGGCTTCATTGCACCTCCTCCGGAAAGTCAACCGGACCGACAGCTATGTTTCAAATTCGTGAAACTCGTCAGGTCAAAGTCTGGCCGTCACTTGTACGAATTCATGCATATCACCGAGGATCCTATTACTTGGCAGCTCCGACTCTTTGGAGAGTTTATGGATCGCAGTATGGGTTCGAAGCCAGACCCTCGGGTGTCGTTCGCCCCAGACGCTTGGCAACGGGAGGTGCTGGATTGCCTCGACAGGGACGAATCAGTTCTCGTTGTTGGTGGGTTACCATGTGGATTGTCTTTTGGTGTCCTCATCTCATGAGCCTCTCCATGAAGCTCCCACCAGTGCGGGAAAAACTTTCATCTCGTTCTATGCCATGGAACAGGTTTTGCGGGGATCTGACGACGGTGTCCTGGTATATGTCGCCCCGACGAAAGCCCTGGTCACACAAGTCGCCGCGGAGATTTACGCGCGCTTCAGCAAGGATGTTAAAAACGGTAAGACCACATCATTCCTTTAGCGGCCTGGCGTCAATCCAACCTGGAATAGGTTCTCTGTGGGCGATCCACACCCGCGACTACCGCATCAATGACCCACAAAAATGTCAGATACTGGTGACTGTTCCGGAAATGTTGTCGATCATGATGCTGTCTCCGCCGCTGGCACGGACCTGGCTACCGAGGATGAAGAGGTTAGTCTTTTCTCAGTGGGCTTGCAGCGCCATGAGCTGGAGCTTTGACAGGATTATTTTGGATGAGATTCACACGATTGGGCAGGAGAGCGGTGGTGCGACTTGGGAACAGATCCTGCTTTTCGCTCCATGCCCAATAATGTGAGTAGTTGGTATGTTTTCGCGATCGTTACTTGATTCAAGTTTGCTTAGTGGTTTATCTGCAACAATCGGAGACCCGGAGAAGTTCAACTCCTGGCTTGCTTCGGTACAAGAAGCACATGGGTTCAAGCATACGTTCATCCATCATCCGCACCGTTACTCGCACCTACGCAAGTTTTACTATCTAACCGGAGACTCAGAAGCGATCCCAACTTTCGAAGGATTGAACAAACATGTCTCTTCGGAACGAATGAGGTTTTTACACCCAATTTCCGTTCTTTCCTTTGGGTCGAGGACGCTCCCACCGGACCTTGCACTTGAGGCGCGGGACACCCTCACACTATATCAGGCCTTGGAGGAGACACAGAATACCCTTACCGTTGAGGATCGCGAACGGTTGCAACCACGAAACTTTCTTCCGTCTTCCCGGCCACTGCGCCAAGAGGATATCCTTGGATATGAATCTGAGCTCGAGCGTGTGATTGGTACATTGATGGATACCACAAAAGTGGAATCGGACGAAGACTCCCCTTTCACAGCTGTCACGAAACGCCTTGCTGACCCTCACATTGCACGGGTGGGCAACCCACGGTTAAATACGCCCCCTGGAAATAAGGAATTCTTGCGAAACCTCCTGGGGCTAGTTTGTGATCTCCATGTCCAGGGCGATCTGGTGAGCAAACGGGTCCAAACCCCATAATCCCCATCCCTTTGACACGATCCTTTACAGCCCGCACTCCTTTTCAGTTTCGATCGTACTACCTGTGAGGTGGCTGCATACAGTCTTGTCGCAGGACTCAAGAGAGCCGAGGCCCGATGGCGAGCGACGTCTCCCGAATGGGCGGAAAAGATGCGTGCGTATGAATCCTGGAAGGCTGGAGCAAAACAACGTGAGAAACAGAAGGAACGTGCCGCAAAGCAGAAACCTGCCGAGGGAGATGGCCCGCAAGACATTGCATTCGAGACTTCATGGGAGGCATCATTCGACCCTTCGGAGCCTACAAGGAATTTCAGTTTCGCCGGGAATTACGTCGACGTCTCGAAGGAAGACGTGGACCTTGAGATCGCTCGTCTTGCTAAATGGAGCGGAGTGGACCGACGCGCCCTCGTGGCCCTGAAAAGGGGTATTGGTATTCACCACGCTGGAATGAACAAGGGATACCGCTCACTGGTCGAAAGGTACCCGTATGGTGATTCCGAGCAGAAAAAGTTCCACTCATAGCCACTTTTATAGTTGGTTCCGTCAGGGGTACCTACGTGTAGTTATTGCCACAGGCACGTTTTCTGACTTTCACAAAGGGACCTCTGTTGACCGTGGATCTAGGTACCCTGGCACTCGGTATGCAGTCGCGATGTCCTAGGTTGAGTAGTGATGGTGACCTCCCGGTCCAGGTATAAACGCCCCGACGAAAACTTCCGTGTTTATAGGCGACTCCCCATACCTCACGGCGTTGATGGTAAGTGGTCAGTGCAAATTTGATACCGCGTTTCTCATACGAGCCACAGTACCGACAATGCGCCGGACGAGCAGGTCGAAGAGGTTACGACCTGCTCGGTAAGGTGGTGTTTTATGGTATTGGCTTTGACAGAGTCCAACGGATCATCCTCTCGAGGCTTCCTTCGCTCGCCGGTCAATTCCCATTGACTTCGACTTTGGTGTTGAGAATGCTCAATCTTATGCATGGGGCGGACTCAGCGCCAGTTACAGTCAAGGCTGTCCGGTCACTCCTGCAGATGCCTCAGGTCATCTGGGACACTCAAGAAGGGGAGCATCAGCTTTTGCACCACTTACGGTTCTCGATCGAATACCTCCGACGTGCGCGTTTGGTCGACGGCGAGGGAAGACCTATGAACTTGTTCGGTATTGCGGCGCATCTTTACTACACGGAACCAAGTAATCTTGCCCTGGTCGTACTCCTTAGGGCGGGAGTCATCCACGAGATATGTTCGAACGCGAGTCTGATCCAAGCGAAGCAGAACCTACTCATTCTGTTCTGTCACCTCTTTGGACGGCGCGAACTCCCGCCCATGTACACATCGAAAGAGAGCCTGGAGGCGATTTTGCGACTAACGAAATCCGCTTCCAAAGTCATTCTTCCCCCTCTGGACCAGAACGCTCGAGCTGTTCTCGCGAACCACGAGAAAGAGATCTTGGAGATCTTTACCTCCTACGCCCTCACTTTCGCGACTCACAGTTCAGCCCACCTCGGAGAGGACGACGAGCTGCCTCTGTCAAAACTCGGGTACGCGGGATCGGAAGAACTTGGCGGCGCGTTCCAGCAGTATTTGGCACAAAACTCCACCCCCGTTGTCGTTCGATCTCCGTTTGTCGCAAACTCCGGTCACGGAGATGTTTTCCAGAGCATCTCAGAGTTGGCTGCCACTTCGCGCTCTGGCATCTACTTCAACGAACACGCCACACCCTCTATGGAACGCTTCATCGCATCCCGGGAAGGGCGCGAGCGCGACTTCGCACTGAACGCTTACATCTATGACTTCTATATGCACGGACAAGTATCTACGCTCGCAATTGCAAACGGCATCCGAAGGGGTGACGTATGGTGAGATTCCGCGTTCGTGGCCTTGAGGGTTACTTGCTAAAGCCCCCTCTAGGTACCTCTTGGATGATTTCATGCTTTCACTCACAACCGTCCGAGGCGCAATCGAGCTGCTTCTGATGAAGGCGTCGAAGGAGGCTGATACGGATGTTGAAGATGAAATTCTGGATGTTGACAGCGGATTTGGAGAATTAGACGATGATGACATGCAAGGACCCGCTCCTACGTTCCCACGACCGCGAGGAGTCACGGATAGCGACTGGCGGGTGTATGAAGTGCTGGATGAAGTGCTCAGGGAGTTGCACGAGAAGTTCAAAGCGATTTGGGCGTAACCCTTCACGGTCGCTGTATATCAGAAATATGCCTTATTCCATATATCGTGCCAAAGAATCGCATGACATTCGTGGTTTGGATATAGAACAGTGGGAGAAAGCGCGACAGGGCCATGTAAAAATAAAGGCAACGTCAACCAACATGGAGAGATGCTCATGCAGTCTTAGTTGAGTATCAAGCGAATGCCATCAAATTCGATGCGGTAGACAAGTTCACTTTTTATGCGAGGCCTTGACGGCAGCAACCTTCTCTTTTCGTTCCGCGACCCGCTTGGCCAAAAGAGCGTCGTACTCGGCCTTTTGCTCTTTCTGAGCCTGGAAGCGACGTTTCTTGAGAGAAAGCAAATGACGACGGCGTTGGAGACGTTCTGGCGTGACCAATCGCTGAATCTTTGGACTGGGGGGCGTGAATCAGCTAGGGGCGACGGTCAAAGGAGAAATGGATGCATACGCCTTGAAATAAGGCCGGGCGTTCTCCTTCTTCCCGCTCTTAACTTCTCGTCGCACGACGTACTTCCTGACGTCGTCTTCCTTTGACAGGTTGAAGAATTTTCGAACTTTGGTTGCCCTCTTGGGGCCAAGGCGTTTGGGAAGGGCGACGTCGGTCAATCCGGGAATGTCATTATCACCCTGCTTGATGATAACCACGGACAAAACGGCGATGTCGGGGCCGACAATACATCCACGAACGGACTTGCGCTTGCGCTCGCCAGTCCGCCTGATACGGTAACAGGAATGGCCATCGGAAAGGAGAAGGCGGACACGGTGTGGGACGAGGACACCCTGCTTCATAGGGAAACCCTGTTTGTCGTTGCCACCGGTGATACGGAAGATGTAACCCTTCCATTCGTCGCCGATTGAGTCTGCTGGGACCTCTTGGGAAATCTTCCTGTCGTAGAAGATACGACTGGATCGCCAATTAGACATAGGGAGCATTCCGACACGTATTCGAAACATACTATCTCCTTTCATCGTCGATATCGATGAGCTTTTGAGCCCCAGTCGCGGGGTCTATACCGACACTGTCAGCATGCATCATGCACCGACGTGTCCCGAATACAACTCACTGGCGATGTTGAGCTTCATACTTGCGGGGTCGAGGAACTGGCAAAATGGTTCGTGTGAGCAGTTGGACAGTGTGGCTTGTGATCGACTATACAGTAGACGGCATTCTCCGGATCACCCTTCCTCTCCTTCTCGCGATGGCGGCATCCGTTATTCCTCTCTCCTTGGCACGGTAAAGAAAACTGTGCGTATCGCGCAGGGCTGCATCGTTTTACATTGGCGGGGTTCGTGAGTTTGACAATGTTTTGTTTTGCTCAGAATCACCATGGGTCGTATGCACGCTCCGGGAAAGGGCATTGGTATCGATCTACGATTCTCTTGACGATTCAACTGCATGCTCACCACCCTTGGTAGCGTCCTCCGCACTTCCATATCGTCGCGCCCCCCCTACATGGCTCAAGACCACCCCTAACGACGTAGTTGAACACATCACCAAGCTCGCCCGCAAGGGTTTGACCCCGTCCCAGATCGGTGTTACCCTCCGCGATTCGTATGGCATCCCCCAAGTGCGATTCGTTACCGGTAACAAGATCCTCCGCATTCTTAAGTCAAACGGTTGGTGCCCCCCATTGTGACCCCAGTCTACACTCACTGATTCTGATGTAGGACTCGCTCCCAATATCCCTGAGGACCTGTGGCACCTCGTGAAGAAGGCTGTCGCTGTCCGCAAGCATCTCGAGACTAACAGGAAGGACAAGGACTCCAAGTTTCGTTTGATTTTAATCGAGTCCCGTATCCATCGCCTTGCCCGCTACTACAAGACAAAACAGCAAATACCACCAACGTTCAAATATGATTCCGCCACGGCTTCGACGCTTGTCGCCTAGACGGGCTTTGATTGGCTCGGTCAGTGGATGACTTGTATTGTATGGGCAGGCAAGCGTAGGTAGCGTTGTGACTTTTTTCAAATGTGATACGTTTTGCGTGGCCTGTATTCAAGAGGACATCCGGGGGATCGACTCGGTACTTTTTAGTGGTTAGAGTTGTGAACTCCGCTCCAAACGCCCTTGGCCAACTCTGACCGCTTTCTGCGGCGGCCCTGCTTCGCTCTGCTATCCCCCACTCCTTTGTCTTCTCCGTCGCCATTGCATTCTTCGTAAACAAGCTCATGCGGTTATGACAACCAAGTCGCATAACACCCCGCTTGCCCACCGGCTTTCCCGGATTGGCCTGGCCTTGGGCATAGGTTCTACCCAGGCAACACGGAATAAGAATTCGAAGGGAGAGGACGACTCATACATTCCTTACAACGGGCCTTACGAGTTGCCCGCCAACGGCCAGCAAATTTGTGGCTATCGCGAGAGTGGTGGGCAGGATGTCACGCTCGACGCACGCTCGTTTTCTCACTTTTCCTTCAACGAAGAAAGGACCCACGCTTCCTACAGCCAGACACCCCTTACCTCTAACGGCCGTAAATATTCGAGCGTCTCCAAGGTGACCCCGTCCAATATCATGGCTGAATCCCGTCGGAGGTTCAGTCGTATTCGCCAGAATAGCACACCTCTACCAAGGACCTCCTATGTCAGCTTGGATCAAGGCGGTGGCGTTGGAGATACACCAATTCCCCTCCACAGGTCTAGTCAATCCGGGTCTCCTCCGAAGGTGAGTTCCTACCTTTCGGCGGTGTGACCGCGTGCAAACACCCTGCTCTCTCTAGCGTCGCGGTTCGGTTTTTCGTACCTCTGTGACAGACCTCCGCAAGAGCCTCTCCAGAAGTGATGAAAAGAAGATGCGTCTGTTTGGGGCATCAGTTGACGAACCCTTTCCTGGTGCCATTACACCCCCTTCTGTCTACGCGCAACCCCCTCGTCGTTCAAGGTCAAACAGCGTCACGGTGCAACAGCGACATCCATACGCTACTGCCTCTCCCTACTTTGGACCGACTTCACCCATTAAGATGAACCCGCAGGGTCAAAAGGGTGAAAGCCACGTCAAAATCTCCCCGAGAAAAGTTCCAGCGCACCTTAAGCCTTCATCTAGGGCTTCCCTGTTGAAGGCGTCTATGTCTACCCCCGATTTACGTTCTGCCTCCCGTCAACCTGCGGTATATTTCAAAACCAAAACACATTGGTTATCCGCAGAAACCTGGTGTGATGCGTTCATGTTCCCCCGACCTCGTTTCCTGCTGCGTCATCCGGAGGAGGACCCCTCCATACCCAAGCCTCGACTCGTAAGCCCCGCCGAGAGCATTATCCCCGAAGCTACGGAGGCTTCCGCAAAACCAAAGACGTTGAAGAAATCACAATCGGTTTCTGAGCTCCGAACACCGAACCTCTCCAAGGGAGTTCCGACTCGCGCTGGTCGAAATAACGAACCAGTGTCTCCTTCTGCTCATCGACCAAGGAGTTTCGCCTTGGACGATCTCGCGCTGCTCACCCCAATACCATCCCTCATCACGTACGTGCTAGCCTCACAAAAGGCGAATCGATTCACTAATGACTTGCAGAGTCCTTGCAGACAGACAGAACCTTCAAAACGAACGTCTGATGTGGCAGGAGCATGCTACTAAGTCGTTCGGTAATAAAAGGACTCGTTCACTGTCAAGGTCTAAATCGTTGGGAAAAACGCAAAAGCCTCACCACAGACAACCTCCTGTAGGCACCTTTGACTTCTTGGCGGAGAGGACTCTTCTTGGACACCAGGCCATCCCATCAGTCGTCCATACAACAAATGTGACCACGCTTACAACTCAGAGCATCTCTGGAGGGGGCCAGACGACTCGTTCCTTTGGTTCGACATTCATCCGGTTGCGTTCCTGGTCACATGGACACTCTAATTCTGCTGGTACGATCCTTAATGGCCACGGCCGCAGGCGCAAGGAATCTGTTCCATCGGTCCTGCGTCATGCCAAGTCCGCTACTACCGGTCCCTGCGCTGGGGCTCGCGGAATATCGACCTCTCCTGACGCACTGGATGCATTTACCAAGGGAGACGATACCAAGGTCGCTGCCCTTTCAGATAGGGAAGGAATGACCTCTCCAGACAGTGGGGTTTTAGTATCTCCTGCCTTAGATCAAAATAGGACCTCACCTGATTGCGGCCTGCTCATACCTTCTCAAAGGCTCGACATCTCACCAACCCCGTCGGACCGGACGGAGTCCGTAGAAGGGGTTGGAATTGCAATATCTTTTCCACCCTCCGAAGGGCATTCAGATGATGAGCCAATTGTCTTACCCGCACATCCATACGCTCAGGGGCCACACAGCTATAACCGCGCGCCAATAAAGGCGACTCCCCAACCACCAGAGACGATGCATCGCAGGCAGCCAATTGTGCATCCCTATGCGATCCACCCAGTGCATACTGCCACTTCATCGACGCAATGGATCCATCGTGATCAAACCGTTTCGCCTGTGAGGAAAATGTTTGCAGAGATCACCCCGGGTCGCCTACGCGAGATCGATCCCGGAGAGATCCAGTACTCCCGGTACGTCGAAGAAGCCCCCAGAATCTTCGCCACGCGTACTACCAATCGACAAGTAGCCGTCGAACGAGATTCCATGGAACTACCGTCGCGTAGGGACACTGATACGTTACACATGGGCGACGCGCTTAACTTGTCTCTGGTGCGCAACCGCCTAAGTTCGAGCACAGATAGCGGAATAGGTGCGAGCGAAGATCAACACTCTTATGGACTTCAAGCAGAACGGAATCCGTTGACTCGGTCGAACAAATTCCCTTTACCTCAAGTTCACGAACTTCCGCCCACGGTAAGCGACAACAGGGATGAAGACACCCTTCATGACCAGCGGCTCGAGCCGCCTCCCGTTCCGCGGATTGATAGCGACGACTCCGATCCTACGTCACTACGCGCGACTTCCTCTGGTCAGAACAAACCATCCGTATTCTTTGGTACACCAACAGTTTTGCGGCGTATCGAATCTAGTGGATCGTCTCCCGGTCTATCCAATGACTCGTCCCCCCCACTCACACCACGGCCGTTGGGCAGGCTCGATGACCTGGAACACTTCCAGGACCTTTTTTATAATCCCTCGGCTAGCCATCCACAATCCCCTGCATTGCCTCCAGTCAGTGATCCAACGACAGAACCCGAGGATCTGCGGTTTGCCCCCGGTTCTGTCAACTTGACGAGGAACAGGAGTCGGCTTACTACGCTCGTCCGTCAACTCAGCGAAGACCTATACGAACTTCGCCACGAGGAACATATCGGAAGGGATGATGTTCGACCCGATGGCCAGAACGACGAGTCATCGAGGGGTCCCGTGCCTTCCACGGGTAGTCAATCAGACAGTTCCCCATCCGTGTTGGGAATAACCCATCCTTTCCTATCAACACTTTCCCCACAGCACCCCTTGGATCAGCCAATTACATCATCGCGACAAAACTTCCCCGAAGATGTGGAGTCGGAAGTCTCGTCCCTGTCTGAGAGGATCCCCGAAGAAGATTACGACGAGGCTACGGGTTCGTATTTCTATCTGCCCAAAAACATCGAGGCTGACTGGATTCTTAAGAAACCCTACGCCTCGGGAATGTCGAAGCGGTGACTACCCCACCTCCTATCAACAGCCCACGCCACATATTGGGTTTGTCTCTCAAATTAAAATACCATGTTACTTCCTGCTGACGCCTACGCACAGGACATGTGGCTTTGGTCGACGATATGACGAGCCCAACCGCGAGGGAGAAGTCTTCCTCTGGCCTCACCCGCACGAGCTATCTGACGGTCGAAAGTGGTGGTTCACGTATCTCAGGCCTTTCTGCATTCCCGAGGCCGCCATCGGGGCAGTCTACCGACATTCTTGCCTCTTATTTTGCTGAAGAGGCAGATGACGATGTCATGCCCGAATTAATCTCTGCTGCTCTACAAACCCCCGGCAATGCCCCAGGCGAAAACCAGGGAGAGTGGACCCACACTCCTTAAATTATTCGTTATTCTTGCGCTACCCCTTTCCTTTTCACCTACTCATACTGCACTCACTTCCTTTCTACCGATCTCTAGGAGGCACCAACGAGCTTTTGTACCCGTTCCCCATCATTTGCGCCCAGATCTCTAATCATACTGTACCCACTATCTTCTGCCGTAATCAAACCTGCTTTTTTGTGGACCAGAATCCAAAAAACAGGGCTGGCATGCCCCTCCCCCCCCATTACGCTGCCCTTACGAAGATATCTTGCGGTGACCGCTCGTTGACTTTTACGGGTGACATAATTTCTCGTTGCATCGCATGTGAGGACCCAGCGTGAATATCACCCACGTAGGGCTGGATTTTATCTCAAACTTGAATTCCAAATAAAGAACAACGCCCCAAAACCCACGCTTTACTCGTAATCCCTTTATTTGGTGTACTTTTATCCAATCCTCGTGGTCGTGTGTCATCCCCTAATCCTTCTCTCAGATGCGCAGGTTCACGTTTCCGCGACCGCAGAAAACGTCATAACGGCCGCGCGATTCGAGTTCTAGTTGTTTCATATGACGGTCGAAATGCACAAAAATAATTCAGCGCGCACGTGAGTTTGTCGCACCGCGCACATGGTCTCATCGCGCAACCGTAGGGTTTCGCACATCGCAGATTGGGTTTCGCGCATCGCACAAGAACCCGGACCTAATCTAAGGGGATCTCTTGTTGCTTTCCGGGGTAAATGGATGGTATACAGTCTATTGTTTCCTTTTTCACATTGTCTAAAGGCAATACCGAGGGAATATTGGCTATTTTATGTTGAACGGGACGGGGCGGGATTATCCGAGACCGCTGATCCGATCCAATCTTCCCGAGAGTTCCCTGACGAGCTGTCCGCCCAGCCTTTGCTGGCGCCTCATCCCGTTCGATAGTGTTGGGTTTTTACCCGGCGACTCGAGGCGGGGTCATTGATGTTCGGTGTTCCTGGTTGTGGACGAAGCGCCGGCTAGGCTCTAGGTTCTGAATAATTGATTAATTGTCCCAGTAATCGCATGCACGGACACGGCACAACTCATCAAACGAGGCCTGGCAGCTACCCCAGCCTTGCTGGATCACTTGATAATTACTAATTAGGTGATAGAACATGCGTTGTGTGTGGGGCCCTGTGTTCTCATTCGGATTTGCTCAAGTCGTACCATTGTGAAAACTCACTGCCGGGGGAGAACGTTGGACCAAAAGAGAGGTCCCGAAGGGGCTGGGTGACCTGGGTGTTGCAGAAGGAGTAGAGAAGGGGCCTAACAGGGATGCAAGTGGGCTCGAGAGGGCTGCTGTAGGGTAGGATGTGTCTCCACCTGCAATGATACACTGGCAGTCAAGTGGGAGGTGACAATGACAGGGCAGGCAAAGCGACGGGGATGCGGACAAAATGACAAGGCAGAGACGAAATGGGGGGCAGATGAAGGGGCGGGACAGCTCGGAGAACTGAGAATGGACCACCTGGGACTCAAGCCTCGGGCCTTGCATGATGTGCGTTGAGCAAGCCGACGGAGCCGGCCATTTCCCCATAGGCGCCAGGATTTCCACCAAAAAACTGGAAATATCCCGGGAATATTGCCCTTAGCTAGGGTAAAAATGAGGCAAATGGACCACATACAATCTATTTATTCCGGGAAAGATCGGGAAATTCCCCTCAGACTAGGTTTGGGTCCTTACATGATGCACGAGACCCTGCAGTTGCGATGAGGTCACGTGTACGCGAATTTTATTTTTAGTGCATTTTGAACAGGATACCCAAGACCCACTCCCTTGCGGTCGTGGGCATCACCGTGTTGTTGAAACGTCAATGCGACGGCTCACGATCGCAAATATATGTGAATCGCACATCAGCGCGTCACAACGGACCACCGAGGTGAAGCGGTCTATTCGGTGGGTTTGAGCAACATACTGCAGCTGCGCGGCCAAATTTCGGTACCTAGAGGTATTCTGCTTCCAATAACCCCTACGAGGGCCGCGACGATGATAGCACATTTTCAACGTGCATGAAGCCGATAGGAGGCACGTCCACCATCCATTCGACTGATCTTCCAAGCCTAGAACTGGATTGGTGTGATGGTATAAGGCTCCATGGCCTCCGTCGTGTCATGGTAACGAACCTCTGGGAGGAACGTGTTACGAGCCACCCTACTCAATCTCTGACCACCATGAACACAGAAAAGTCCGCCGCTCCATCCCGCTGGGACGCTAATCTAGTACGCACTGGGTTGTTGAACAGCCCTTCTAGACGGGAGACTAGATCTCTGCTTCGGGCATTCCTTGGTGGCAAGAACTACATCCAGATCATCCGACAGCTGGCAGTGGGAGAGCAAGCAGAGCTATTGGAAATTGTGGATCAGGTCAGTACTGTTGGTCATCCCCCTATCCCCGTCTCAGGGCTATAAATCGCGTCGGCCCCGGTGCTAATACTCTTGAACATCGACCGCCACGAACAGGCCGCCTCTTCCGGCCTCGCGAAAGACACGACGTCCCTAGTGGCAAAACTAGGGGATATCTCCAGCGAAACCTTACTGCTTCCAAATTCAATCGGGTCGCTTCAAGGGCTCAAGAAACAGGGTGGAATCGCCGTTGCGTCAGGCGGAACTACTGACATCTGGCGGGGGGTTTGGAACAACCAGCCAGTGGCCCTCGAAGCTTTCCGTATCTACCCTCCTCAAGATCTGCAGGAAGCGAAGAAGATCCTTTGGAAGCTGTTACCAACGTGGAAACGGCTGGCTCACGAGAACGTCCTGCCATTCATTGGTGTCGACACTTCGATATTCCAACTCGCCCTTGTCTACGCCTGGGGCCACAACGGGAACATCACGCAGTATCTAGAATCCAATCCGAGTGCCTCGAGGGCGGAGTTGGTGAGATCTTTTCTTCCACTTGTACGTGATACTTCCTCTGATCAATCCAACAAGTTACTTCAAGTCGCCAAAGGAATTCAATACCTCCACTCCCATGAAATCATTCACGGGGACTTGAAAGGAGTGAGTAGATCTCCATCTCCCCAGCCCGCGCCCAACTGACCTCATCCCTGATGTTATCAAGGCCAACGTGTTAATATCGAAGACCGGGAAAGCCCAGGTTGCCGATTACGGCCTGACCCCGGTGGTTTCGAACCCGGTATTCACGGTTGCAGCAACTCCTGGGGTGGCAGGATCGTCGCGGTGGCTCGCACCGGAGATCATCGATCCCCCCAGCAGGACCAGCCCCAAACCTGTTACAGCATCAAAAGCTGCGGATGTCTTCGCCTTCTCCATGCTTGCGGTGGAAGTGTTCACTGGAAAGATTCCTTTTGGAAACATGAAGAACGAGTCGGCCGTCATTGCGATCGCTAGTGGAAAGAGGCCTTCCAAGCCGCAGGCCGCTGAACAACTGGGGCTTACTGTGGAAATGTGGAAGTTCATCGAAAGGTGCTGGCACGCGAACCCCAGCAAGCGGCCTCCCATCGATGAAGTCGTAAGAATATGGGAAGGGTTTGTGAATGGGTATGTCGTTTCCCGTTCAGATGCTTCCACAAGTTGACGTGTTGCATAGGGAACGGGACCGCACTCCTGTTTCAAAGGCTCCAGGACGTCAATCCCACTTCGTGGACACCCCTGTAGCTCTTTCCGAGAAACCTAGTAAGCTTCCCTCGCTCGAAGCCTCCGCATCTGTGGGCTAACTCGCCACAAAGCGACCCTAGCACCACGCAGGAAGCGTTTCTGTGGATTATTTTAACTTCTCTCACGTCACTCATTCATGCACTGTCATCGACTTCACCAAACCAATGGTGTTTCAACAACCTCCTTCCGACATGTCGACACTCTGCGTAAAAGCGAGCGTCTCGAAGTATCACTAATTTATTTGTGACTCTTGTGGGGCAACAGAAACATTCTCTGGACGTATTGCGATGTTGTTTGGGATATACTTCGTTTGGACCATCCAAGTGAACATTAATTATCTTTGCCTCCTCTATTCTTTTACGTTCGTAGCTGTATGTGAACACTCTTTGGATGATTCCTGTCCTTACACGTATTTGCCGCTAGAACAATTATTAGGTGGCTGGGTGACCGTCCGTAAGATTAGAAACATTTCTCAACATCGTAGAGGGTGCCACCTGCCGAGTTTCGCGCTGTCCTCGATCCAACAAAGAGGTCGGGTCCTGACGGTTCCCTCTAAAGACAATGAATATTCGTGTACACACGTTGTAATCTTACGGACAGTCACCCACTGTCCGTAAGGCTAGAATCGTATACACATTCAAAAGAACGAATATTAGAGGACTTTTAAGGAAGGTGCTGGGACCCCAACCGCTCTGTCGGGTCGACGACAGCGCAAGGCTCGACAACTGGCACCCTTCTACGATGTTCAGAAATGTTTCTAGTCTTACAGACGGTCACCCATTGTCTCGGAGGTCATGGACCTATCGCTAGCATCAGCAAAGATGAGGGTAACTAGGCATTTTGATCATCTCCCGTTGTAATTAATAGAATGTCCTGGGCGCCGTCTTCGACAGTAATTAGAGGGTTCGTATTCTACTCTGCTAGTTCTAATCGAAGTGTTCTACTCTCCTCGGGACGATCTTCATCTCTCTTAAAATTCCCCTCATCTTCCTTTCTTCGTCCTTCACTAATCTCATCTCCCTACCGCCTTTTCCATCATCGACTTCCTCCTTGATCTTCTCGACGACAGTGACAATTTTCCCAGCCCTACCGAACCGACTTGTCCGTCCAGCGATATGGGTGTATGAATCGACTCTGCCCTCTGGGACTCCCATGACAAAGACGTGGGAAAGATCGGGGAAGTCGAGACCTCGCGTATTCGCGAGGGTGGAGACGAGGAGAACGGGTCCCTCGCTGTCAGGGGGGGTCTCTGTACCCTTGCCATTGAGTATGTGATTCCTCCCTGCAACAGACGAGAGCATGTCGAGTGGTCGTGCGTCCACGCCGTATCCCTTCAGCTCCTTTACGAGCCTTTGAATTGGATGCGTGGTGGGGGTAACGAGGAGCGCGGTCCGCGGGACGCCCATCGCGAAGCAAATCGAGATGGCTTCTATTGAGCCTGGAGACCAGGGTGGCGGCGTTTCGTACTCCGGAGCTTCTGAGGCTGGAATGTCTTCATCCTCCCCCATGAGACTAACGCCGGGTACCTCCCCTATAATGGTCTCGTGCAATGAGACCTCCTCCTCGTCTACCTGTGTGATCTTCACGTCCTCTTCTGCTGACGCGGGTTGAGGCTCAGGAGAGGCGATGGCACCCTCGATATTGCGAATCTCAGACTCTTCGTCCACAACGAGGACGGAGTGTGTGGCGTTTGGCAACCAGGTGGACGTTTCTGTCTTTCCAGGGGCCCCGTTAATCTTGACAAGGTGCATGTCACCGCGGGTCAGCCAACCGCTCCCCTGGAACAGAAACCGATTAAGGTGACTACGAAATGTGGCGGTAGAGAGAACAAGTTGAGGCGTGTGGTGTGTTTGGGGCCGTTTCGTGGCGTGGATAGGAGTGGGGGGATTATCGGGACCAGTGTCATCAGGCTTGATCATACGTGGTTTCAGTATCTCGTTCAGCAGGTGTCGCGTGGGGCCTGGATACTTAGCAATCTTCTTCCTCATCTTTTCACGCTTGAACTTGTCCGAAAGGGTGGGAACCGTCTCGATGAGGTAGTCAACCTCGTCTACCACGATAGTGTTGAGTTTGTGGAGCTTTAATCTGTCGTAGTTGTTCAGAAGGACCTGTGGGGTCCCTATCAAAATGTGGGGTGTGACGCGTTCCAGTTCGGACAGCCGGTCTTCCAAGGGTTCCCCAGGTATCTTGGCCAACACCTGGACCACGGAGGAAAGTTCTGGACGTTGGACCTGGATCTTAGACTCGACAATGACCTGGATCCATCGTGCCAGCTGTAGTGCTAAGTCTTTGTGCGGGACAATGACCAATGCGAAAACGGAAGGGTTCGTAGGCTTTTTATGGGATTCGTGTTCGGACCGCCATACTCGGAAGTCACTTAGCAAGGCGAGTATCAAGCCAAATGACCTGGGATTTTGTCGGTTGGTTAGAAACTTGCTGGGCGGCGGCAGAGGGTATGAAATGCTACGTACTTTCCTGTCCCGGTGTGATCTTTCAGAAGTACATCCTTTCCGGACAAGATCGCGGGTATGAGCCGGGCCTGAGTCTTTGTGGGTTTGACAATATGAGGGAAGACACTCCGGAGGGTGGCGGCTACGCTTGCTGGTACTCCAAGCCGCTTCCACGAAATATCTACCAATTCTGGCCCAGAGCTCGAGATTGTGGAATTGTTTCGTCGGAAAGCGTTCCACCATCGCGTGAGTTGAGCGCGACGAGAGGCTCTGGATGCAAAGGTTTGGAACAGCCAT
>QFEV01001054.1:5833-25328 GCA_003316405.1 Thelephora aurantiotincta
CCGTCCCGATACCTTGCGGTCCTTTAATGGAACGTTCTCGGGGACGTCGAATGAGATCAGTTTTTGGACACCTGCATGTGGTTGTGCGAGATGTCCGTCCTTGGTGTTGGAGTGGGCAGACGGGTGGACGTCTTTGAAGCGCGGACCAAGAGAAGCCGGGGGACCGTTACATCATTAGATCCAATGATGGTGCGATCACGCGCACCGAGCGTAGCAGTTTACTCACATCTCTTGGCGTGATGGTCTGAGTGAGATTGATGACCTCGTCGGAACGCTAGGAACGTATTGTGAGAAAGGCCAGGTGCGGGACTCGCCCGCCGAGGAAGTTGGCTCCGACCACGGCGCCGGAGTCGAAACCCCAGCAATCAATCGGTTTGCCTTCTCCAACGATGTGGTCCCCAGCAAGTACGAATGGTCGAAGTTGCGTCAACGAGTTGTAAGAAGTCCTCCGAAGGTCCTTGCTGGCACCTTTGTCTAAACTATGCATGAGGAGAGCCCGGTTAAGGATATCAGAAAATGAAGTGTGAAGAGACCAACGCTACAGGGACCCCATCGAAGGCTCCCTGGAAAATCTTGCCAAAGTTCTGTCCTTTCAGGGTGGTGAGTTTGGCTCCAGATTTTCCAGGCCCACCTACAGTAAAAGGTTAGGGTAACATCGCGCAGAACGGAGCCCCCACCAACGTGGGTTCACGAAAAGTGCTCCGAGTTCTGGGGGGCGGTCGCGGCGTCAGACCAACGCCCCCATTGTTGCAATCCACCGCAGCGCTGATGTAGATGTATGAGGGAGCTCTTCCACAAATTGGTTAGTACCCGCCTCGTGTGACTAAGGACCCCGAAGTTTATTCGGCGCGGAGAGTGCCTGTGGAGAGTCCCGCATTGACGCCTATCCAAAAACCACGGCCGCCTGGAGTCAACCACCCGGGTCCGACCTCGTCCAAGTTGTCGCGGAGTCCAATCCCTCGGCGGGGCATCTTGACTGGAATCTACTTCATTTGCTCCAGAGCTGGGCCTCGGGGGATAATGCAGATCCAAGTCAATTCGATCAAGGACAATCGACGGTTCGAGTGCCACAGTTGCTCTCGGCGTGATCGACCACCTTGGTGGCACCAACCTCCCGCCGCCCACCATCATGGATGCCACACAATGTACTGATGTCCTTCATGATACCGACGCCGCTACCATCGAGGAAGCTCATTGACGGTCCTGATCAAAGTCCACTCGGGTTTTGCCGAGGCGGTAAGGTCAAGTTCATCCCTCTCAGATTTGAGAATATATCAAGGTTGTTTCAAACGACCATTATCGTATGATTTGTATTTGCCCACTGAACGCCAGACAGGACTGGCGTACTTCACGCAATCCGCACAATCCTTCTCGCCCATATAGCCAGGCGCAAGACCCATATATTGGGCGGGCCAGGTATATAGAATTCTTAGGCTCCACGGAATAAGCAAGCTATCCGAGACGACTACAACATGAGGTAAAAATAATTCCCCGCCGCACCCATCCAAATCCAGAACCCAGACCAGCCACACCCAACGAATCCCTTCCAGCAACTCGCTGTATCGTCGAAATCCGTCCGCCTCATGACCCTCGCGAGCTGAAGAGCACCGACCCCGAGACCGGCGTAGAACGGGACTCCGATGACGCCGGTAAGTAAGGCATCGGTCATGTACCCCGCCGTACCAATCAATCCGACAGAGGCGGCCGAAAGGATCGATAAGACTGACCGCGTGTGTTCGCCAAACAAGAGAGCAGTAGATCGAATTCCCATCTTCACGTCATCCCTCTTGTCCTGGAGAATTCGTCGCGGAACAGAACACGGAGTTCGGCACGACGGGGTGTGGATTGACGGGGGAGTCGGTCGGATGGAGAGGTGGTATGATAAGAAGCACGTCAGCAAGAGTGGAAATGATGGCACATCACATGGTCACAAGAGGTGGAAGGAAGTTCGAGGGTAGTGTGGAGGGGAGTTGATAATGGAGACTAAACGAGCCAGCCGCTCGCGACAATAGTCCGCATTGGAAGGGCAAAACATCAGAACCGAAATACCAAACCGGAACGAAGGCAGAAGGTTGTCAGACACGCGTCATGCGATACCGCAGACAAATTCAAGAGTTTGAGGCTATTGTGGAAAGAGCGAAATACGTATCATCACCGGGGAGGAGAGAGAAGAAAGCAGCGGAATCCGAAATGATTCATGATAGACGATCCGTATGGCTGCATCTAACTCTGATGTCGCGGGAACAACGGTGAGACAGCGAAGTCCCTCCTGAAGCAACGTCAGACAACCAATCGAGGGCCAACAGCGATTGATTATGTCGGTGCTTGCATTCTGCGGTCGACTGGCTCAGGATCAAACCTGGTCGAACAGTCATACTAGCAAGTCCTGCTGCACCTCGTGCACCCACCAGACAGAGCGTTGCACCAGTGTCCGAGGTTGAGAAGAGAGGGAGAGAGAAAAACACGGAGAACAGGAAGAATCGAAGTGAAAGACACCAAAAAAGAAAGTGCCTCGACGTCAACCACGTGCTTACCTGGTGAGCGTAAATCGTATCATAAACCAAAGTCCAAGCGATTCCGCCCGCATACAGCGGGAGACAAACCGCCCAATTGACCGAACCAGCAACTGCAGACCACCCAAGTAAAGTCCCCCAATTAAACGCAACACCTGGGTAAATAAGCGGAAGGAAATGCAGGCATCAGCTCTCTACCCCAAAAGACCAAAGAGGGTCATTCCACACGACGTCGTACCGAGAACGCTCTGAGGCCAGTACGTGACCCGTTTCATGAACGGGTAGATGGCAACCACAGAAAGTGAGGAAGCGCCAAGAAGGATGCTAAAAGCTGGTAGTAAGACTCCCGGTTACCAAGGCAAGACACCGTATGTACCTGTACCAGTTCAGTTGGGTCAAAACCGCCAACCCCGCACTCAATTGCAACCCGAGGAATCCAACGGCTTGGGGAATAGTCACGTCCCCATTCGCGATAGGTCGCGTTTTAGTCCTCTCTAAAACCGGGATTCAGGTCCGGTTCCCCCGTAAGAACCAATCACGCGAGAGGATTGCAATAGCGCGCAGGGGGGAGGTGGGGAGAGACTCACCGACACCCTTATCCAAATTCCGATCCCACATGTCGTTGATTGTGCACCCTGCTCCTCGCATAATGAGCGCACCAACTCCGAAGAGACTCAGGTATGCCAAAGGAGTGGTTATTGGAAGATTGAGGGCGTAAGAAGCCATTGTTATCGACCAAGCTGGCACCGATCACTTTAGCTACGACAACCACAGGATCCCCGCGTCTCAGGTGAAGGGGACGTACTGCACGGGTAGTACAACAAGAGAGTTCCGATAGGCTTGTCAAGCCTTGTGAGGTAGATATAGGGTCTGATCTTTTCGGGTGCGCGTTCTACCCATGGCTTCGGCGGAGGCTGAGACGGAGCGGGTGTGGCGAGGGAGTTCGCGGGACTGGACGTCGATGTATGCCCGCGTCCGGCGCGTCCACGGTCGAGGGTCAGAGTTCTCGACCGCAGAAGTGATTGTTGTCGGAAGACCGTCAAAGATGAAGGAGTGCGGAGGCGGAGCAAGGCCCGCGGTGGGATGGTACGGAAGTTGAGCATTTTGGAACGGGATCAGCCCGAAGACCGGGCCGACCTCTCCACAGCGGTCACCAACACCCTCGGATATCATGCATGCCGTGGTCAACAACTGTCCTCATCTCAAAGCTCACTCGAGTGTGAGGTGCTCAATGAGAGAAAAAATTGGGGTAAAGTACACGAACAGGTACCCGAAAAAACCAATGATAATCAGAATTGTGCTTCGCAAAACCAGTTTGCCCGTTGCAATTTTACCATTCCTTTGCGAGCTTAAAATGCCACTCCCAGTCTAATTAATGAAGGTGGTAGAATCATCAGGATTGGATGCTGGAAACATGGAGTGGATATCGCGTACCAGCATACACCTCGCCATCATCGTCAATGACACGGCTGCGCACTTTGTAAGACCCACTCCGTGCAATCATACCAGATGGAGACTCTTCAGGGTCAAAGTCTTTGGAATGGGGGTCGCTGCGGGCCCCGTACGATCCAAGCATTTGCTCGAGCTTATCAACTTTGAGGATGTGAGCGCAGATCAGTCGAGGAGTGGAGACCAACTAGCACCTGTAGCTCCAGCTCGCTTGACGACTTGGATGTATCGAACACCAGAGGTGATCGAGTGGTTTACCCTGAAAACGATTCGGACACTGGAATCACGCCAGCGGTCAGAACTTATCTCACTACTCCCCCGCCCACGTACTTGTACTCGACACCCTCCTTGATCACAATCGGATTCTTCTTCAAGTTAGCCAGGAAAGCCTTGTCTGCGGGGTCAAGAACGATGGTCTTGCCGGGTGGAAGAGTTTGAGATCTGAGCTCCAAGGTCAACACAGTCACCTGATGTTAGTGGATGGTGAGCCCCCATCCAACTTTCGCCGACGGATGGTGCTTACCTTGGGACCGGTGGCGGGACCAGAAGCCTCAGGGACAATACCCAAGCTGGCCTTCCAACGTGCCAAACTCTCATCCTCAGCATCTAATTTCGCGTATTCCTCCATGGACTTGGCCGCGGTGGGCTTGTACCCTGTTTGACGCTCAGTGAGATCTCTCCCAAGCCTCGTGAGGGATGAATACGGTACCAGGAGTAGAAGTTGGGACCAAATCATCCTCGTCTTGGGCCTAGATCGCGGTGTCCTCAGTCCACGCAACGTATGCTTCTGCGTAAGGGGACGTACGCTCATGTTTGGGCAAGAGTGGAAGCTTGAGTGTGGCTACGGTCTCCGTCGAAAGAGATGTACCAGACAGCAAAACAACAGACGGGCTCTACCTTTTATCGATAACGGCAACTGCCGAACGGAGGATGGTCACGTGGGAGACCTCATTACGCCGCCGCCACCATCTTCGATCATTTGCCACTGCAGGGGTGCCCCGACTCGGGAGTAGTATCCCAGGTGCACGTCGGTAAGTCATCGTAGCTGGAGGCCAGTGTGTACCGGTGTTCTTGTTGCTGGAAGTCCAGGTGAAGTGACCCAACCCCGCAAGCTTAACACCAGGTTTCATCTCGTGGATGTTGCCCGGGTACCTCCCCCTGTAGAGATCAGTTCCCGAGACGCCCTGACCCAGTATGCTATATGTAGCGAGATATTCGGTCACCTGGGTCTTCGACATCGATTGATACTCGCTGTTTTTCTCGGTGCCTGTGGGCCCTTCCGACCTCCACGGGAATGAGAAACGGTATTGACTGAGCAGAACGGGTAGATTTGTGCGCTTTCAGGCCGCCAAATGGACAGAAGACGCCTGATGAATTCACAGCAGGGTTACTCTGTGAGTCTGTCTGATAATAATTATACATCAAACAAAAGAATACGTAATCGGCGCAAGGAGGGGGATTCATCTCCGACTATACGCTAGGGAGGGATCGACCAAAAATCATGTGAGCATTTGCGAACGTGCACCTCGTGCTGGAATCAAAAAACGAAGCCGCAGAAACCAAAGTCCCACAACTGGATCCGAAAGTGAGGATGGGGATTGAGGGTCTCTAGATCACATGTTGGCGACCTGAAATGCGGTAACTCAGCGCGGCAAAATGATACAAATGCTTCTTGGGTGATTTACCTGGAGTGTTCTCAGTCCAGGAGGGGAAGAACTGCGTCCTAGGAATGCACCACCGTATGCGCTATCGTCAACGTCGTCCCGACCAAACGTGTCAGGGAGCCCACCAGGAACGGGGACTCTAGGCACATTGTGTCGGTTAGAGACTGGCGGCTGTAGTGAGATAGGTGGGGGGGAAGTTGTCGAAGGAATCGGCGGTGAGCGACCAAGCGGGGGACCCGTGGTGAAGGGGGAAACAAAGGTTTGACTTTTTGCTGGTAGTACCCCGGGTTGAAGCTGGAGAGGTACGGGAGGGGCGAGATCGGTTGCCGAAAGACGGTCACCGCTCGAGCCAGAAGTATAGTATGAATCGTACTGGCCCTGGCTATTGGAATATCCCCCATTCCTGGGGCCGTACGCGTCGTAGGGATTAGATATCGGATTGTGCCCGACTGGGAGGTTGCCCTGGTTGTGATATTGGGTGGGGTGACCGACGTCGTGAGCTGGGTAATCGTAATCTTGAAGAACGTAGGCGGGCATGGGTGGAGGTAGGGTAGGACCGGTTCTTGAAAGATTTCCCATGCCGACTGCAGGGTAACCCCCGCCATCCGAGATGTAGTCATTGCGGCCGTATCCACTACCACGACGGCCGCCGGGGCCCGAATGGGGATGCTTCTCAGTAGATGTGTTGTCTTCAACATCTCTGGGGTCGAAGGAGAAGTCGGATGCATCGGCCAAGAGGCGTTTTCTGTTGCGTGTGCGCATAAAGTAAGTTGCGACAACGATGATAATAACGAGAGCGGCCAGTCCGGCCAGCCCAAAAACAAACCCAGAAAGGGGTTTATTCTGGAGGAAGGTGCTTCCCTTGTGTTCAGAGGCTCCGCTAAAAGGCGGAGCGATGGCGGAGCTCGTCTCCGTGATGGTGGTCTGCCCATCCGATCCGCTCGTCGAGAGCGGTAGGGAAGATGTAGGGGAGAGCGGAGTTGCCGTCGATGAACTATTCACTCTTAGCACCCCTGACACGGATGACACTCGGGTTAGGCGCACCTGAGGATGGACCCCGAAGGTGTCGGCTGCGACGAGCTTGGTTGTGAGGAGCTTATCGGAGTCGACAGACTCGACACATCGCTGACGGTGCTCGTGAGCGGCGGGGGTAACGAACCGATACCAGTTGTGGTGGGGATGTCCTGTGGTGGCGTGGTATGGGATGGAACAGTTTGCGTTGTGGTTGTCGGGAACAGAGGGCCGACTGGTACACGGTTATCTCTTTGTTTTCAGGATGAGGATTATGAAACAGGGCGTACGGGAAATCTGGCGTCGGACGAGAGGACTAGCCATCACGTCGTGGCAGGGTGGAGGATAAAAAAAGGAATGGAGGAGAATGTGAGAGACTGGTGCTTAAGCAAGAGGGGAGAGAATCAATCCGGTTGAGAGTTCATGCCCGCTGAGGAAGGAAGTTCTCGGCTGTCGCTGTCGGTTGCGATGGAGAACGTTCTATTGATCTTATCGCCTTCCACGTGGATTCACTCAGACATCCCGTGCCCCTCTCTCCTCTGCTGGCCAGGGCATATAGGAACCCGAGGCACAGGGGTGAGAGGATCCCAGGATTTAAACGAATTTTTTGAACATTCGTTCGAGGGCGAAGCGGCGAGTCGGGCGCTTAAGCTATTGTGGCACCGTCGCCAGCACGTGGTTTCATTCGGCATCTGTGGAGTGGCGCGCTCGAAACTGACATTGATGACGACCCGACGAAGAATCTCGCCATGAGAGAAAAGAAAACGCGCCAAACCAGATGCACACAGCACACTCTCGTCAGTCCCAATCAATCTATGCGAGGATGTCCGATATCACGAGGTATGTTTGATGGCTTGGACATCCGGAAGTTGCCGTTAGAAACGGACGGGAGGCTTGGTGATCGGAAACGGACCCCCGCGTTAAGATGACCGTCGGCGACTCAATGGTGGCGTTTCCAACAGTCAGCGCTCCAGCTGTTGCGCACTAAATGACCGTGAAGCCCGACATCTCCTTACGCGGCTCGGGACCTGAAAGCAGGAAGATATCGATGTTCTTCGCAAGTTTGCTGTTCCCTCCTTGCCTTCCGCGCGGGGTTACGCAACAGTGTTTCGGGTGCACCCCCGGTTCTAGATCAACGCTTTTCACTTCCATAGCTTGGTTTTAACACCCTTTCTGCAGGACCTTGAGGCTGGCATAGCCGTGATACTCTCGGGGTCAAATGTCCCCTCTCAGGTCTCTATATATTGCACTCACGTCGAGGTTCCAATGGATCACCATAGCAGTTCTGCCGGGGTTGCGGATCTCGCAGTGATAAATTGTACCGCCGTTGAGCCTGGCAAGAGCAAGGGTCGATCTTTATCAATCTAGGTGTGTACCCATTCAGTCCGGCCACCCAGGATGATCCCATCGATTCGTTTGGGAAGGCGGTCTCGGTAGCCCTGGAACCTTTTTAGTCCCTGTCCTCGCCAAATCCTTGAGCGCAATCCTCGATGGTCAATACGATATCGTGTCGTGGTAGCGTGACCGATTGCACTTTGTAGGGGTGCCTCTCAGGTCCCCCATCCATCACCCACTGCCTATAGCCCTGGTTCTGTGACATGCTTCGGATCTTTCGAGGAGAAAGCCACTTTTTTCAGGGAACCACTGGGGATTCTCTTATGACGACTCCACGTCTTTCGGCCTTTTGCCCAGCATTCATACTCTTCGCTACATCCATATAGTGTCCACCTCATGGCTCAAATATATTCATATTTGCAAAGACTAAGTCCTGCGGACTTCAGCTCCCGCAGGAGAGGGGGGCTCGGTGCAAGGTCGACAATTCGTTTGGATGATTGTCTACTTTGTTTTCCCCGGAAGAGGGTCCCGCGGGCCACAGTTTGTGGTTCAGCGTCCATGGAACGAGGGGAAAGGACGACCTCTAATACCCAGCATTTTCTATTGATGGTCGATGTAGTTGATTTCACAATCACGCTCACAACTCCGACGAAACGCAACCGAGTCGAGACAACGACTATTCGCTACAAGACAGCACAAGTATAACAAACGATTCTCATCCTTCCAAGCGGGGGGCGCAGACATAAAATACAAAAGAAAAACCAGCAGGTCATCGGCGGCTATGGTGGAAGATCAGCGAAATCGTCTCAAGTGTGGAACGAGGTACTCTACCTGGTCGAATAACGGGGACCATAAGTCTCTCCAGCCTTGCGTTCCATGATCTCACGGAGTGGTCCGAGGAGCCGGGTAAACGCCTGGGCATCCAATGCTGCAACCTTAAGTTTCGGCCTGGAGGGATCACTACGAACAGCGGCGCTGACTGTCGCAGCTCGGGGCGCAAGGCGGAGAAGGGATAACTCTGATACGAGGAGTGGTCAGTTGTAGAACAGTGACAAAAGGGGGAGAGTAAACTACCTCCAAAGTAATCCCCTTTTGTAAGGTGTCCAACAGTGATTTCCCTCAGCTGCCCGTCCTCCGTTGACTGGGTCTGAGTGACGACCGCCTCTCCTTCCTCGACAAAGAAGAAGGTATCACCCATCTCGCCCTGCCTGACAACAGCCTCACCGTCTGCCAAGACCTTGCTAACCAGCGCATCCGCGATTTTGCTCTTCTCTTCCGACGAGAGGGAGGACAGGAGAGTTACCGACGAAAGGAATTGCTCGTACATCGTCCTCCGCCTGTGCGCGGCTTTGAGAATGATTGTCCTGAACGTGATCCGATCCAAGGACCAAAGAGTCGAAGACTCGATCGACAAGACGGTGGCCGCTCGTGGATGTCCGTACATCAAGGCCAACTCTCCAAACGAGCTCCCCTGCTTGCATTCTGCCACCTTCTTTCCATACTCTGGGTGGTAGCCCGGCTGAAGGAATTTCTCTTCTGTAGGAAGGGACGTTGGACTGGACTGGCCGGATAGCCAGGATGGTGGTAGGGGCTCCGGTCGAATGTAGCAGTTTAGGTGGCCGGACTCGACAACGTAGAAGTAATCACCAACGTCTCCTTGACGAATCACAACCTCGTCGGCTGCGACCTTTATCTCTTGCATCGCGTTCAACACCCCCGTCTCCTGTTCTTCGTCAAGATCGCGGAAAATGAAGTTGTTCGCAATGGAATTCCGAATTCTCCGGAGCTGATCTGCGCTTTTTGGAAACGCTGGCAGAGGTTCCGTGGTTTCGCTATCGACGGCAATGGACTCTGCGCTGACGGAAGTTCGTCGGGCGAAGATAGTAGAGGACGGAGGGAGGAGATAATCCCCGGGTCCTGAAGGGGAAAATAGACTCGGAGCTGGACTCGGGCTTGTATTCTGAAAAGTGGAGTACAGCCCAGAGTTCACCATTGGGTCGATGGGCGAGTTGGATTCAAGCTTAAAGGTAGGAGGTTGGACGAGCAAATCCTCCGCATTCTCCTCTAACAACGCGTTTCCAGGCACATTGAGGGTACCAAACGGACTAGGACCTCTCAGGTTCGCGAGAGATGGTCTATGTCTGGGGGGTGCGCGAGAATACGGCGAGACTGCCTCGGCAGCGGGGTCTTCAATTAGTTGGCGATTGGATTGTATCGGGGTGTCCACGAAGTGATCGTTCGGTAGCGAGGTGCGATAGGATGGAAGTCGAGCGAGCTCGTTGCGGCTGCGAGTCCTTTGTTCCTCCAGACGTTGTTGGAACCAGTTAGAGCACCATTGGAGTGCGTCCTGGGGTTGGACGCGGTTAACATCTCTGGTGAGCTCCGCAATCAGCGTCTCGAACGTCGACGCCATTGGAAGTGGGTGCAGGGGACGACGATGGGTCAAGGAGAGAGACGATAAGGGACTCTTATCTTTTGTCTGGTGGACAAGAACAAGGGATAGGAGACGTATGGTGGCGAATCGACCTTACCCCCATTTTCCTTTCTTGCAACAAAGGCTTCGTGGGAGCAATTAAAGGCCCCGGAAAATCTAATTTCTCGCATGCCTCGTCACCTCTTTGAAGTCCCTGGCTGGTCTGTTCCAACGGATATCTCTTCATCCTCTTCGAAAAAGTCCAAAAAGCGGAAGAGGTCGCACGGTGACAACGATGCATCGTCGGAAAAGCTCGAATCTGCTCAAGTTAACCTGGACAAACTTATGGAAACCCTGAGCCGAGCCGATCCCGCGAAACGACCTCCGGGGAAAAAGCACAAAGGCAAAAAATCTACTGACTTCTCCGAGGAGGGTGGGGACAATAAGCCAACCGCTACGCCGTCCAAGGCTTACCCGGAAAAGGCGAAACTGAAGGGCGCGAAGAAATCTCTGGACAAGCCAAAGGGGATACATACGACAGCCAAGGAGAAAGGCACACCAAAATCACTGAATCCTCCAAAGACGGCGAATTCTGTGGATCCAAATCTCACTGCTCTTCAGAATCAGATGAAGAAAAAACTAGATGGTGCCCGTTTCAGGTGAGTTAGGAGTTTACGATACGAGTTGTTGTCTCCCATGATCCCGTGAAAGGCGTGCACTCCACCCTATTACATCGAGTCTAACGCGTTTTTTTTTCCATCCAATAGGTGGATCAACGAAACGCTATACAGGTCCGATAGCCAAAAGGCGGTCGAAATGATGCACGAGGACCCCAGCATGTTCCAGGAAGTGGGTTCGCCATTCTCCCATCTCTGGAAACAATGATGACCGAATGTACAGTATCACATAGGCTTTCGCCAGCAGGTTCAGTCGTGGCCTTCGAACCCCGCGGACGAGTACATTAGCCAACTCGAGGCTTATCCTCGTGGGACGGTAATTGCGGATCTTGGCTGTGGAGATGCCGCTCTCGCACGCGCCCTCGTACCGCAGGGGTTCAATGTCTTGTCTTATGACCTTGTTCCGGACGGGGTGTATGTAATTGAGGCGGACATATGCGCAAGAATCCCTCTACCCGGCTCGGAACCCGATGAGGGGACAGGGGAAGGTCACATCGTGGACGTGGCTATATGCACCCTCAGTCTCATGGGTTTAAATTGGCCCAAATGCGTACGTGAGGCTTGGAGGATTCTCAAACCGACGTGCGTTTCAATTGTCATACTTGCTTCAGACAGAAGCGGACCGATGCCACGTTATAGGGGACAACTAAAAATCGCCGAAGTCTCGAGTCGCTTTGAAAATGTTGGCCAATTTGTGTCCCTCGTATCGTCGATTGGATTCAAGTTCGAGTCCAAGGTATAGTTAACCTCTCTCCGACGGCGTTCCGGGCTCACGGAGGGTGTCTTGGTCTAGAACGAGAGCAACACCCACTTCACAACGTTCGAGTTCCAAAAAGTCGCTAGGAAGGGCAAGACGGAGCAAGATTGGGAGAAGGTCGTGTCGAAAGGGAAAACCCTCAGACCTTGTGAATATAAACGTCGTTAACGCTGAGCTGCTGTATGTTTTATGTACTCGTCTTGTGTGGCTGCGAAGGATTCGTGTGTGCTACCGGGGAGCCAATCACATCTCGCAATGATAAACGGTCTGGCACTTGATCGAATCGAAATCCATCCATTCCGGTGTCCTTATCCCGAACACCTACCTCCGACCGATACCGCCTCAGCTCGTGAACAACGCACATGATGTCTGGCAAAGTAACCACCTTGAAACACCCCGTCGTCAACTCTCGTCTCACAGACCTGAGGCATGCGAGCACATCGCCGAAGGAGTTTCGGCAGGTGAGCGATTCGACCCGCTCTACTTCCGCGGCGACGCCTTTCTGTGCTTTGATAACGTGAATGAACTAACATCTGACCTTCGTCCGCTTTTGTACGCTATATTTGAATCACGCATCACTGTAGGGGATCCACGATATCAGCACTATCCTCGCCATTGAGGCTACCCGCGATCTCGAGGAAGAGCCCGTATCCGGGGTGCGTCTTTCCGTCCGTCGAGTTGCCACCCTCGTTCTAAACCTCAAGGGCGAGCTAGGCGTCACCCGTCGGGCCATTCATCGGTTCGACGATTAAGCCCAAAATTGGCCTCACACCCGTCTTGCGAGCCGGTCTCGGGATGACCGATGCTTTGTTGACAATCTTCCCGTAGGTGCCTTTTATCGACCAATAACGTTGAGGGATGAGTGTTCAAGGGTCTCGTGTCACAGGAATGCACCAGTGTATCATCTAGGTAGAACCGTTTATCTCTCGGAGCTTCGTTTTATGGGGCTGAGACACTGGCTACGATAGGTATCTTCAGGGAGAAAGTTAGCTTGCAACCCGTAGAATGTATGTGACCTCTCCTCATCGACCCACTGGCGATCAATTACCGATCAACCCCCCCCCAGATTACTCGAAACTCCCCACAAACCCAACCGTAGACATGGTGTACCTTCTCGACCCTCTCATCGCTACAGGTGGTACAGCCGTCGCAGCGGTTCACATGATCACCGATTGGGGTATCCCCGGTCCGCATAACCTTTCGTTACTCTCCCTGCCGTCGAACTGTACGACCTGACCCCACTCTCTTAGTTACGAAGATCAGGCTTCTCTCTGTCTTGGCTTCAGAGGCTGGTCTGAAGTACGTCACAAAAGAGTTCCCAGATTTGGAGGTACAGGTGCACCTCAGGCTCCATTTACTTCGAAAGCTGATTTTGGGACCTGCAGGTATGGGTTGCAGGGGTTGACAATCAGCTCACCCAGAACGGCTTGATATGTCCCGGCCTCGGAGACTCCGTGAGCTCGAGTCAACCTTTCACTCCGTTTTCTGACGACGAACTTTTCTACGTATTCAGGGTGATCGCTTGTTCAATACGCTCAAAGAGTAGACTGATCCACGCAGATCACGCTTTGGTGTTTTACGTCGCAAGGGTACTTTGTGCTGGAATAACATCGATTATTCAATATGTTCCGGTAGTCAGCCATTCTGATCCTCTAACTGAAAAAAAAAACACGAAAGCGGGAAAATCCGTTTGTAAGAACCCTCAGTACACCTCTAATACGTACCGCTCCTCCTCCTTGAGTCCTTCTATGTACTCTCCGGCAGAGGCGACATTGAATCCAGCCCCGCTCCTCACCAGCGCATTGACGAGCGCCTCATACACATCCGGGACGGGCCACGTTGGTCCACAAAGATAGAAAACACCTTCACCGTGTCCTTCCCCCTCGCCCCCCAACAAGCTCTTGGCGAGGACGTCTCCGTCCTCAGCCATCTTGTGTTGAATGTAGACCTTCTTGGGTCCATCTCTCGAGAAGGCCAATCCAGCTTTGGTGATAACCCCCGCCTTGATATAGGCCTCGATCTCCTCTCCATAGAGATACTCCTGGGATTGGTGACGAGAGCCAAAGTAGTAGTAGATTGGACCTATGGGAATGCCTTGTGCCGCTTCCCAGGCTCGATGTTGGATGAATGCACGGAAAGGCGCAGCTCCTGTGCCCAGGCCGGCGAGGATGAGTGGACTACGGGAGTCTGGAGGAAGCTTCATTACGCTGGGCTTGATGGAGACGGTGACCTTCTGGCCAGGTTTGAGCCCTGCAAGGTAGCGAGTGCATTGGCCATACCGCAGAGAGCCTGTTCACATGCACGAATGAGTACACGCAACAAATTTGGGGAGACTGAACAAGACGAACCTGACGGCGTTTTCCACTCGACAGTGACGACCAGCAGATCTACCCTATCCCCGACAACCGCCTGGGAACTCGCAATACTGTAGTGCCTCGGCTTGATGTCCCCCAAAATCTCGCACAAAACTTCAACGCCTGGGCGGGCGCTTTTGAACTGCTTCAGCACGTCAGCAAAAGTGACTGTGTCTGTTTCGCTCATCTTCTTGAAGGTGGACGAGCCCTCGGCACTGCCAATGAAGGACAAGGCGAGGCGGTCGATCTCGTTCGTTGCAAACGCAGCGAGGTCAGAATAGAACGACTTGGGTGGCTTGCCGAAGATGTCGACTTGTTGCTGGAGTGCCTGGAAGATCGTGCGTGTGTGATATCTGGTATAGCCTTCGGTTGGAGACGAAGAGGAGACGGGGAGGGTGACGAGACCATCGGGATTGATTCCGTACCACTGGCAGAAATCCAGCACTTCTTGCGCGTCATTCCAACCATGCACGCCCAAAGCTTCACCGATCGCGTACTTCAACCCGGTGTTGGAGGTATCAAACTCGAGATGGAACACATTTCTATCATACTCCAAAGGAGTGAGTCGCCTGTTGACCGTGCAGGTGACCAAGAAAGTCCGATCTGGGACCTCGGGCCGCAGACAAGGATTTTGGGGGTATGGTTCTGATGACGGGGAAAGCTCCGAAGTGGCAGAGAATATTGAGGGAAAGAGAATGTGCTTTGCGGCGTCATGCCATGAAGAGAGCTTAGCTCCATTAACGAGTGTTTCTCCCTCGACCTCGGTAGCGATTGCGTTGAACCCGAATCTCTTGAGGGGGGGAGGGCTCAATTTTGGAGGGGTCGTGCTCTGGACTAAATGTTTTCAATTAGGACGCACCAATGGGGGAGCGCAGAAATAGGTACCTTTTGAGGGCACAGTTACCCTGACCAACCCGTTCCACACGAGATCAACCAGCTTCTCGAGCTCAGTGATCTTTAAATCCTCAACCGCCCTCACAATAGGATTTGCTTGGGCAAGCCTTGCGACGTCACCCTTGGTTGCCGCCCCGAGGTACAACCTCAGAAAGGCGATGTACACCAGAACTGGTTCGAGTGCCCCGGAGACTGGGGAATGACCATCGGGGGGCAACTTCCTCACGTCGAGGACACAGATCTGAAGCTTTTGTTCATGAATAAGTGCAAGCGTTTCAGCGGGTAGGTTTGCAATAAGCTCATGGGCGGTCCATGAGGTGACAATGAGGACGATGGCACCTGGTTTTGCGGTCTCCAAAACTGCATGGGTCTTCAGCAACGCTTGATCGAGTATCGCGACGAAATCTGCCGGCAGGTCCCCACTTGACAACGTATGAGAAGTTCCTTTGGAAAGTGTGATCCGGTCGAGAGCAATCCCGCTCGATCGCGTAATGAGGTCGTAGTTGGTAAGTAATCTGCTAGAGATCAATGATTTTGGAGTCGGGGTAAACGTTTGTCCGATAATTTGGGGAACAGAAGAGAGCGGGGTTCCAGGTGTGCTGTAGAACTGAATGATTTTTGTTGGAGAAGTTCGGGTCAACTGGGGAGTGAATTGGGGAATTATTCCAGAAATGAAACTCTCCAACGCAGAAGAATCGTCCAGGAGTGTTTGGAGACAACTGGGGATAATCCTTACGTTCCTCGCCACGGGAAAGGGGCGTTCTCCATCCCCTACAGAGGAAACCAGGGACCCAAGAACATCGGTATGTAACACCCCCAATGCAGTTTCGAACGATACATCATCGAGGACGTGAACGTTCTTAACCGTTTTTGGTAAGGCATTGGAAAAACCCAGTTCATCCCATGGTCTAAGAACCCTTACGGCTACGATACCAAGACCGGGAGCACCCGCGATCAATGAAGTTAGCGCGAGGCTGAGTGGACCGTTTAGTGCCACGAGGACTGTTTCTGCGTTCGGGTCACCGTGATAGTCGAAAGATTTGTACCCCGCGTTCCCGATAGCCTGGGTGAGTGAGCATTGGCTGGGAGCAGTGGAGGAGAGGGGGTCAAGGTGCGGCTCTAGCACATGGCCAACCTCTCTGGCCGAACTCCAATGATCGAAGAGGTGAATGACGTGGGAATCACTGATGGTGTATGATAGCAGTGCCAAATCGGTGGTCTCTTTTGGAGTGGCGGAGAGAAGGACCGTTATGGAGGACTCGGAAAGGAGTGGGAGGATGGAACCGAGAGCTGAGAGGGTCGGGGAAAGTGTGAAGTCCTGACCAATGGGGGAAACGGTCGGGACTTGGACGACAAGTCTGTTGATAGGCGTAGCGGGTGGGAGGTACGCGAGAGAACCAGCCATTGTCCTCAAACCGGCTGGGGTTGTGTATGCGGTGATCACATTTTTTTCCCGTAAATCAGAAGAGCTGGAGGAATGGTGTGAAAGTCGACCGAGCAGAGTCAGACCCGCACCCGCTCTGGTTTGTAGTGGAATCACCGGGGCCGTGTCCGAGGGTGAACGTCGAGAGGGCTGTTTGCCCTCGGAATCGTCCGTTCGTTGTAGGACCCAGGCTTTGGTCAACGTTCCGAAGCCGGCTTGTTCTGCGAGGTCGTAAACGAAGACTGCACTTGATCGGGCAGCTCTGGATGCGAGATATTCGACATGGTTGGAGGCTGAAAGCAGGCGGCCGGTGGGGAAGGTTTGGGACTTGAGACCAGGGGAGGTGGGAACGGATAGGGTGGATGTGGAAGACAAGGGGGTCGCGTCCCCGGACTGGGTTTTCTCGATAGCCATGGTTTCCGCCGGCAGCCGGAGGGGAAGGACTCGACATCTTTAATACGATGATTCCCGTTTGGGCGACGATGTCGCGATCGAGCAGATCGATTGCGCAACAAAATGGGGGACAGCACGTGACCGCAGCAGTCTGGGATCCCGTAACCCGTGTGGGATGACAGAACCTAACTCGACTAGGGCAGCATAGGGACATGGGAACACCCCGCCTCAACCCCTCAGATAGACAGTGCATATGTGGGATTTATCATCCCTGGCAGGACTTCACCATCTGCTCAAGCTCGAAAGTCTTGAGGTGTGCTCGACCCAACCCTCAAACCCAATGGTCCTTGCTCCCGTTATCTTTCCTCAGACAGCTTCCGAACTACAATCCTCCAGAGTTCGCGGTGCGGCGAATTTCACCTGTACAGTCATGGGCCCGGCGTTTTCATCAACCAATTGTCGAGGTCGAATTTCCCAGAAGGTCAAACTTCAGGTCATGAATGGAGTTGGAGATCTGGAGATGACGAGAGAGTGGACCCGGGTGGTGCAGATTTGGCACGGAGATCGAGGGCAGGAGATACACTCTCTGGCTCTCCCCAATCCTGCGGTTCACGATGGTGAAAGTGTCGGACCCGAACTCGTGGTGTTTGAAGATGCGAAGCGTAGCGCGTCGGCCTCCCGTTACAAGCAACACACAACTTGAGCAGCTTTTGACGCCGTCGAGGGAAGGTTGGAGAGCATTGCTAGATCAATCAGATAGAGGTGGCACCATCCAGCATAAGTCATTATGGTTTTCGAACAAGATCCTTCAATCAGTAGCCATACCGATGCCTCGATGCCCGCCCAAGTTCGAGTGATACCACGGTAGCGAGAGCCGACACTCACGCGACACTCTGCCCAGATTGATGATGCTGAGGAAGGCGGGGAACACCAGGAATTACCTCGCGCCTATTAATAAACCTCCTCCGGAAACCCTTGGCCACGTCGTCGCGTTTCTCGCCAAAGAACGTGACTTGATCAGCACCACGGTCTGTCAACGCTGGCGAGCGATATTGCTCTCCTTTCCTCGGCCGTGGCGTAACGCGTAACCCCGGCGGCTCTCCATCGGGGATACGGGCGTACATTGCGCGATCGAAGTCTACTTCCATCAACTAAACTGATCACTCTCCATACCTCCCGGTTGGTCGGCTTGACTGTGGAATGGATGGCCCGTCTAACCTCGGTCATATCTTCGAACATCTGCGCCATCCCATACACACTTTCCGCTCCGTCGCGAGACAACGCGCGTTGGAACTTCCTCCATCTCCCCACGACTCTTTCTTTCTGCATTTGGAGACGTTGGTCACTGAAGAAATATCGGCGTTTCACAGATTACAAGCGAGGCCGGTTTCGGATGAATCGCGTTCCAATTTAACGAAGGCTCGGACAGAGATTACAGATTGATATCTCCCGACGTTGAATACAATGGCGGATAGATGTCGTGGCCTTCCCATAGTGACCGGCTTCCATCGACCTACCCAGCTTGACAGAAAGTTTTTGTCACGCCTCAGACGTTCGTATCGTACGTGGAGTACCACTCTCACCATGTTCCTGGCGCGGTTGAATGTGAACTATGTGGGCGATATTGGCGTCGACGAGGGAGTGTCGGAGTTGCTTGAGCGGAGGGTCCAGACTTCGAAGGTTTCTAATACTGGTTCAGTCAGGTTTTCCGGGACGTTTGGCCCCCGCGGGAAGAAAAAAAAGAAAGAGAAACCAGCTCTTATTTATTTAACTTGACACCTCCCCCTCGTATACAACATGCGATCAGACCGAGCACCTGTTCGCAATGGGCCATACGAGATATGGTCCAGGCCGGCCAAGATCAAAGCCGTCTTTTTTTCTGTTGTTGATAGTCTCAGCGATGTGAGGAACGATCGGAGCACGAGAGTTATGTCTTTACGACGCGAGTGAGATCCGGCACGTGTTCCTCTCTCGAGAACACCACCTCCTCGATCCGGTCGCACCTTCGCCATACCTCGTTTTTCTTTCCCCACCCACCACACCACTTTCGCGAAGACGTCTTCCCATAAGACGTCTTCGCACTTCGCTGGCAAAACCAGCCAGGTCGTAGAGGAGTGATTTTCGAGCCAGCTTCGTGGGTCCCACCCGCCCACGCAGCCGGTCTCACACCCGAACCTACATCTCTCGGCCTGAAAGCCCTCCGGGCTTTCGCCCAGTATCTCCACTCATCGCTACTCACTACTAGCCAAAACCCATGTTCATACAAATACATTCACTCCTGAATAGACTACGGAATCTTCACAGTGAGCGTAAAGATCGCAAAATTCTCCTATCCAGTGAGAGATCGTGGGAAAAAACATGCGAAACGAAATCTACCTAATCCCATTGGCTGCGATCCCTCCGTTCGGTCAGAATCATGGTGACGTGTTTGAAATTTAAATGTTAACGGTGATCTTCGCCCGACAGAGCCGGGAATGGATCCGGTCGAAGGGTCACTTGCGCGCAGGACGCAATCATCGTTTGCGTCTGCGGACACGTACCTTTTCCTTCTTCGAGCCGGACGGTACCTGGTTCTCCCTTGTTATTTTGTTACACTGGAAATTTTTCGGTGT